>ML682014.1:29209291-29274067 GCA_007922195.1 Podocnemis expansa
GGAGCTCAGGCCCAAATGAGCTCCCAGCCTGGGCTCTTATACTGCCCCTTCCTGCTCTGGCCACGCCCTTCTGCTTCCGGGGCTGAGCCCTTGCTGTTCCCTGGCCTGGCCAGCGGGGGCTTTCGGGGAGTTCCTCCAGCCTGGGCTTGGAGGCAGGCCCCAGTGCCTGTCTACAGGTACCTTATCCAGGGTTGGTCAAGTGATTTGGCATCTAGTAGCTATTTAAGGATATTTTTAATTTATTCCCATGAAAATGCTTGAAAAATTGGTAGTTGAAATTACATTTGAATAAGTTACACATTGTTTATCCATACAGTAATGCAAGGTTAATGTGCTTCCCTTTTTTTTTTGTTTTTTTTTTTTTTTTGTTTTGTTTTCCATCACCAGAAGGGTAATGTCAAACTATTTTAGTTATCTATTAACCTTATTGCATCTCTGAAAAAGACAGAAGAAACAAGGTAATAGACAAAAAGAGTTTATAACAATGCAGGTTCTACATTTATGTTTTGCTTATTGATTTAGCAGAGAAATCTCCCAGTGGGACCTAAAGCACCAACTGCTGGACATCCAAGTGACTTTAGTTTCCAGCATTCAGACCTAAATCTCACAATATGTTAAACTATATTTACAAGGCCTAGTGCTAAAGCTTAGCACATTAGTGAGCTGAACCTTTAGACTGTCACAAACACCTCAAGCTCCAGCATTGTCAGGAATGCATGGGTATTGGTTCTTGGGTGTTGATTTCACTCTAAGAAATATTTATTTCAATAGCAACTAAATATAAAAATTAAAGGACTATCCAATAAACTTTTGAGTTTGTGTTTATAAAGAAACAAATTTGGTTAAAAATTGACTTAAAAAGTCAGATTAACAGTAAATTTCAGTGGTTTGTCTAAAAGTGTAAGTAATTTGTATTAGTGTAACTGTATTATAACAATCTGTTTACTGACACCCAGCTTAGTAAGCTTAACTGCATATACACTAATGAAAACATCTCTCATCCTACTCTTCCTCCGCAGAATTAGATTCCAGGCTTAAAATAACTTTTACGAGGCTAGAGCAGCAGCAAACATCAGCAGCATTGTATTTCCAAAATATGAGGAAGATGCTAGTGCAGTGTCTTGCTCTTATTGCAGCAGAGAACCTGTTGGGAGAAAGATGCACAAGAACTTGAACCAGTTATGAAATGTGCTCTCATATTATTACTGTCTCAAACTTTGTACGCAAAAGTGTGACCATGAAGCTTTTGGAGTATGGCTCAAGGGATGGTAGCTATCTGTACCTTTGCACCCAAGTTTGTTTTGTGCATGTCTATTGGAGAGCAGTTATTGCACTATGCAAGATATTCAAACACGTAGGTGCATTTAATGAGAAAACCGTACAAGGAAGAATTGCCAGATAGTAAATATGGAGGGTAATTGGTACCAGTATAAGACAAATCCCTGAGCATCAGGAATGTCCCTATCAGATCAGAACATTTGGTCATCCTAATAGAAGGAGAAAGAGCAAAAAGTCTTTGAATCACTAAGTAAGACACAGTTAAAAGCAACAATTGAGAGAGAAAGAGAGAGAGAGAGTCTGCAATAGGAGCTTTTCAGACTAAGCTTCTGTCAGTTTTACACAGATTTACGTGACTGGCCCCATTAATGTTACTGGGAGTTTACAAGGATTAAATCTGAGCAGTAAAGCCAAAAACAGAAGTATTTATGGAAAGAAGACAGGCAGATCCCGGGGCAGAACAAGTTCATCCCACCTCCTTAGACTGTGCTATGGTTCTCAATTATTGTATATCCATACTAGAGAACATTATGATACAGAACTGCTCCTTTGAACAGCACAATACACCACAAACTTTCTTCTCCCACTACTGACAGTCTTTTGTACCCGCTTGTTTGGAAGAGGCAGTGGGGCATAAGATATGCAGCACTGGACTGGGCTCAAGTCTAGTTCCAGAAAGTCCCTGGACATGATGGGTGATCTCAGATCGTGACACCTCTCTTTGCCTCCATTTGCCCCTCTGTAAATGAAGGGCAATTACAGTAACCTCCTTTGTAAAGTGCTATAAGAACCGAGCATGAAAACCTAGTAAGAAAAGAAAGAATTAGGTATTACTACCTGGGCAGAGTTATGTTTTAAAAACATGTATCCTAGCAACTCAGACTGTCAGTCTCCAAGCAAAACAGTGAAAAGTACAAAATCAGTGTGCAGAGAATGATGGATCTGGATAAGTCAGTGATCATGCTCTGCTTGGATTATCCAAGGTACAACTGAACAGCTGGCAGCCAGTGTGGTTTAATAATTTCCACCCAGTTAACCTTCAACATCATACACCCTGTGCTGTCATTTTAGACAGTGTAGTACATGAAGAGCTGGTTACCTCAAACAGTCAATAGGATACTGATCCTTTCACAGTTATGCACCTAGCTGAAATCTAGTCAGGGTCAGCAGTAATTGAAAGATGTTACTGCTGACAAGACTCGTCTAATGGACAAGTGCTCAGAGTCCAGAGTACAGTGCCACAGAGCAGTCAGGGACTGAACGGACATAGAAAATAAATTCCCTTCTGATCTCTACATATTGACTGCCTGGGGTCCAGCTGTGTTAGTTAAGAACTTCCAAGAGGGAAAGTCTTTTGATTTACTCTCCAAGGCTGTCCTCCTGTAGCATTTCACCAACAGAACCTCTACCAAAGAAAGCAAGCAAGCTTCAATCTCCTATGAGATCTTGCACCAACCGTGCAAAAATAGGCCAATGATATCCCAGAACAAAAACTATCTTAATGCTTTAATACTGACAGCTTGATTCTACAGAGTCCTGAGCATCCTCCTCTCCCACAGACTTCAATATCAGCTGAAGACAACCTAGGCGGAGGCAAGTGCTCAGAGCCTTTCAGGAGCATTTTTCTCTTTGGAGAAATGAATTCAAGATGATAGTAAAATGTTTGGGACTCTATGGAACCCAACAAAATTATACAGTCCAATCAGCACACCCCTATTTCCCATCTAACATCCTTGAGTCAAATTCTGTAGGGGTGAATGGGTGGAACTCTATCAAAGACACTGGAGTTTTATTCATTTATACCAGAAGAGTTCTGTCAGTGTAATTCTGTGGCCCTCATCACTATAAAATATCTGTTTCATTATCAGTCATCAGTGGCTTTTATCTCATGACACCCCAGTGAAGTTAAAAAGGCCGTTTTGCTTTAAGATCAGAGAATTGAGGCATGGGGCAGATTAAATGACACGTCCATGGCCACAAAAAAAAAGTGTGGCTCAGCTGGCAGTGTCGGGGGGGCAGCCCGGGCTGCAGGCTGCGCCCGGCGTCCCCGACCCGCTGGCGGTGTGTGGGGGGCAGCTCTGGCCCCCTGCAGCAGGTAACAAAATAGCATGTTCACGCTGTGAACTTGCTATTTCGTTTCCCGCTTTTTTCTTTATTTCGAAATGACTTTTTGCTAATTCGAAATAAGTCGTTTCGAAATAAGGCATTGTTTCAAAACAAGTTGTTTCGATAAAACTTGTCTCGAAACAACCATCTGTGTGTGAACACAGCCTCAGAGAAAGGATAGCATACCCTTTTTAGTTTCTTAAGGACAGACCACATTTTAAATTCTTCCCACTCCCTGTGAAAGATCTTCTACATTAAAAAATATTAACTTTCCTGTATCCTGAAACCAGTTGTTTCTTTTTTGTTTGTTTGTTTGTTTTTTTTTGGGGGGGGGATTAAAAAGTTCCCAAATTTAGTCTGGATTTATTATGTATCTGGGAGAGAATATTTTTGTTCTGATAAAAAACAAGCGTTAGGTCTACACTAGTTTTAGGGACGCATGCAGGGGCATGGAACAAATAGTGAAACAAAGTGAGACATGCCAATGTATGGTGACTCCATCAGCTACTAGAATTCATTTTAGAATGCCTCCATTGTAAGAGTCAGTGGAAAATAACATTCCCAGCTCTTCAAATATTAGCTCAATCTTAAACCCAAATTCCCACACACGTCCAAACAGATATAAATATGAAAGCTTATGGCTAAATTAGAGTGTGATGTTCAAAGAATATGGCCATGACTTAAAAACTAATACTAATAAGCATTCTAAGAAATAGCTAACTTCCAAAGGGGCTCTAAGAAATAGTTATCACCTTTAGAATTGCACATCTCTTAAGGAACTTTGATTAATTTATTACTTCCAGTCCAACAAATAAAAAAAGACTATTGCTCTGTCATGTCTTTCAGAAGACACCCAAAGAGATGAAGATTCTTAAGTAAATAAAGTAGCTTCAAATTTATTTCAAATCTAATTCTCCCAGACTGTTGTACTCTGTCAGCCTGACCTGGATCTATGAGTTCTATAATCTGTCCAGTACTTAAATGCATTAAAGTTTAGTCTTTAAACTGGAAGAAATCATTGATTATGGTAATCCTAGGATCAGCCTGTGACCCATTACACCTCAGCGGATTTGACTGCCTGATCTTTTCTCATTCATGTGTAACCCCAGCATCCCTGGTTCATTTAATTCCTTAAGCTTTAATTAAAAACCAGTAGTGAAAGCCAACAAGACTAAAGTAGCCAAAAATTCCTATATAGCTTGTAGAACAACTAATATCAGTTTTGAGAGATGAAGATGAGCATGGCATTTGAATACAAAGATGACCCATTAAAATCTTTCTGTTATATTCTTCTGCAGAGGACTGCTTTACAGAGCTGGTGTTTTATTTATATGCTTGCATCAGGAGTTTAAATGAGACAAAGAAATTGTACAGTTTCTGTAAGAGTTTCTGTATCACAAACCATATTCTTCTACCAGTGTATATTTTTCTTTGTAGGTTCCTGGGAGACCTTGAATATGTTTAACAGACAACAGAAAACTTTTCTTTTTCTTTTACTGAGTGCAGGAGTGCCCCCAGCTCTGAATGAGGCTGTACCACCTCAGGAGCAAACAAAGCAATCCAGATCCTGGTCCAAATCTACTCCTGGGGAGGCCAAGGTGGTAATATGTGCAAGCTTTAAACCTTTTTTTCCCCCATTTCTGCCCTCTTTGCTAATTCAACCGCAGTAGCCTAAGCATTGGAGAGAGGTAAAGGCACCTGCGTAGAGTCAAAACACCATTCGCTCCCAACCCACTTGTAGAAGCATCTGTTCCCCTTATGTTGGTGACCTGCAAAACAGGAAGACCACACAGGAAACTAGAGAGGCATATTACCAGCGCTTACACTTCCATGTCAAAGTGCACAGGCGATGTCAGTCTGACCCTAAGTTACTGCTGATGTTTTATGTTAAAAACAAGAATGTACAGTAGTACTGGTGTGGGTGACCTTGCTCAGAAAATAAGTCACAACTCTCCCATAGCTTATTTATAGAACCAAGCTTGAGTGAAGTCTTTACAGCCTGGAAGAGTCCTGTTGTTGTCACAGAATAATTGCACCAACTGGAAACATCAAAGAGTCCTGCAGAAAGTCTGATGCCACTTTTTGCTATAGTCAAACTGGGGGTATACAGGACTCCTGAAAAGCAGGTCACCCTTATTTTAGTAGTTAGGCCTGAGCCCAGACATAGTTCATGCACAAATAGTATTTGTGCCCACAGGAAACAGGGCAAAACTTGCTATAGTCGTCTCTGAAGCATAAAGGGTAGTTTCACGTTTATCACACACGGTGAGACTCCAGGTCAGTTCTTTACTGTGGGCTACAGTCCCCCTGTCAGAATTGCTCCTGTGTCAGTACAGCTAGGCTGTGCCCCACTAAATATTGCCTTTGCTTTCAGGCTTGTCTAAATGTCAGTCTTTCCCCTAAACTGATGACAGCACTGTAACGCTTGTCTTTTTTTCACATTTGTTATGTTAGCTATGAAAACTCACACTGAAATAAGACCTATTTTTGTTCTCCTTATGGGCTTGACTTCTTTTAGTTCAATAGTATTTAAAAAGTCAAACTGAAAGCCATAAAACAAGTTTATGGTGTTTCACCTTTTTCTCAAATAGATAAGCTTATAAGAACTTTGCTGTTTGATTAAGTCATCATGCATGAAGAACCAGAAAAATTTAAGGCAATCGTTCATTTAAATGGCTGCTAATTACGCCTCCTGACATAGTTATTGTACTATAAGCACTCTTAGGATAAAATGGCTGTACTACCTAATTGAACTCAAAAATATTTCTGACATTTTAATGAACACACCAATTAGTTTTATTTTACAAGACTTCCAAATGAACCACAGGAGGATTAGAAAATGACATTCAAGGTCTGCATATAATTTAAGATGCCTAACATAGAAGGGGGAGTGGTAGCATCATCTGAGTGTGAAAATATGCAGGTATGTATTAGTGTTCAAGCTATACTGGAATAAACAAGGAGAGGTTGAAAGCCAAATATTCTTTTTTCATCCCTTGGACTCTAAAGCTCGCTGAATAGTGAATAAACTTAATCACTGATACTAAGTCTCCTGGAATAGTCTAGGGATGCCTGAACCTAGTCTACATTCCTTACCCGCAGCCTAATTGGATCTCCGTTACATTTCATGAGACACAAGAGCTTCCACTAAAGGTGATGGAGTTGCATTGACACAGGAATCTGCAGCCTGTAGCTCTGCAGCTGCGTGTGGTTCTTTGGCTGCTCCCTTGAAGGTTCATACACCCTCTTGATACCAGGGTACCCTGTAAGAGGCCTGTGCCAAGCTCCAAGTTTCCCCTGCCACCAGGGGACCCAGTGAGGAGCCTGCTCCTGGTTCCACCTTCTTTTCTCACCCCTCCCCACCTTCTGCCCACCAGGGAACCCTGTGGCAGCCACCCTGACCCAGCTCCCCCCACTAGGAGGCTACGTAACCTGCTAGGGTGGACTCAAATTCATTTATTTGCCCCTCTCCAGTTCCTCACAGAGAAATTCCTGCAGAAAGCAGCTGGAGAGCCAAGATCCACTCTCTTCAAGACTCACAGCAAAGACTGTTCAGAGTGCCCCCATCCCACATTAACTACTACTCAGCATAAACATAATAATGAACTTTATTAACTAACAGACCTTATCCTATGAAACCATAATAAATTTAAAGAAAATAGTAAGAAACCCAAGAGTCCCAAAGTTCAGGTGGAGTCTCCCTTATCTCAATTGTAGTCTTTGTGGCTTGAATGCAGAACAAAAGCAATCCTCATCATCTCTAGCTGCACGAATCTTCAGGCAAATGCCATGCAATCCTTTCTTCTTCCTGTGTAGCCAGCACCACACAATCAGGTCACTGGCCAGCCAGATCTCAGTCCTATAGCAGACAACTCCCCTGCAAAACAGTCCAAAGCAGGGAGAAAACATCCTGCAGTCCACTCTCACTCAGCTCCTTTCACTCAGCACCTGAGCACATGGACGCTGCAGCTCTCTCTGTTTGCTCCTCTCCAGACTGCTCCCCTGAAGCTTCTTCTCCCTAAACATCTGACGCCAGCATAACAATAAAAATTGTGGAGCATGCTCAATGTGCTACCACACCCTCTTACCAGAAAATTCTGGTTTCTGGGCTGCAAAATCTGCCCAGCAACGTAATCCAGCCATAAGGCATCCATGAAAGAGATTATTTCTTTTTAGGCATGTGAGTTACAGCTACACCCATTGTGTGTCTCAGAATACTTGGTCATTGAAAGAATTTTTAAAAGTGTCTGTTATCTTTTGGGTTGCCAACCCTTGCAGTGAAAGAAGACTGGGACAAGGAGAGATTCAGGTGCCTAGATTTTAGTGCAATCAAATCAGACAAATCCTAAAGAGTCTACAGCTTTTAAGCAACTCAGTACATGCTGGAATAGGATAAATAGAGTAAAAGATTTTTATACAGATGTCTAGGCACTTTGCATATATTCAGTTCAGCTGACAAATACTGAGTCAAAGCACCAGGCCCTGAGCTTCTGCTCCAGACCTTTGCACCAGTTCTACAGAGATAGAAGGCTCCTGGATATGAGAATATAACTGCGCCATTTTCTCCAGGGAGCTTTGCCTTAAAAGGCAGATCAGGGCATGACAGGGTATATAAGGGCAGATTACTGGAACCCTAATCTGCCAGGTGATTGCCAGCAGCAAAAAGTTGATGAAAAAAATTTACAAAATAGATACATATGCCAGAGCACTGTATTCATCTTAAGAGATAATGCCAATTCTTCAGAAGGCAGGCCTGCAACCTCTTGATGCATTACTGCAGCCCTCCAGGCTCTCTAGGTATTTTTTGTATTGCAGAGATCAATGCTAAATGCAGTTTGCTGGGTGTCATCTGAGGAAGGCACAGTTAAGAAAAAAAAGATCACTTACCTGATCATGGAGGCACTCCCTTTAGAGACATCCCAGGCTGGCACCTACTGCCTTTGCATCAGTACCACACTGCAGGTCAATATTTTATTTATTCACTGCATTCTTACTTTATCCAGGACTAAAAACAAATCCAATAATAGAAAAACATTCAAGTATACAATGACGAAATCAATACACAATGGAGAATACTCATTCATGAATATCCATCAGCATTTCACAAGACATTAAGAAAAATAATTAGGGAGAATTATTTTAAGTGTTTAAATGTTCATAAAGAAAAGTATTTCCATGATTGTCCCATGATGAAAAACTAGAGAAACTAAGTCAATCGGTTCAGTCAATTGTTCAAAAAAAATAACATTTAAAAAAAGCCCTATAAAGCCATATATCCACATTTTCAGATATAAAGTAATATTGAAATAGTACTTTTAGTTTCTATTATCAGAAACTGAAAAGTTTTCATTTTAATAATAATCCCAAAATTTTCCTGGGAAAACAAATCATTAACCATTATAGATTTAGGGAATACCTTAGACTCTCAGCTTCTTATAGTTCCAAACCAGAGGTCCTATTTCTGAATTTAAAAATAGGAATCTTTTGTTTTAACACTGTCACATTCACTGTGCTTGTCTTCTTAGTCCTTGAAGCAGGCGATTGTGAACAAGATTCAGCACTAACCTGATGAGGTAGAACAAATCCATGTTTCAGTAATCCTGAGCAAACAGTTGATCTTTTCTTTTCCCCCTTAAATTAGGCATCTTCTCTATCACCTTTTACCCATGCCTTAAAATTGCATAACAAAATTATTTTAATATTCAGTTCTGCTCTTACACTAATTTTATACTGCTATATTTCCATAGAGTTACCCCCAATTTAAGTCTGTGTAAATGGAAGCGGGGGGAAGGGGAATCAGGCCCTTAATCTTATGTTGGTAGCTAAGAAATAAAATTGTTTCACAACTCTGTATGCAACTTTGTAACCTGAGGGCCAAATAGTTACCCAATCTATATCAAAACAGCTATGTTAATGAAATTATGTTCCTTTACCCCTGATGAAGATCTTGACCTAAAAACTGTCTTGACTGCATCAAAACCTACAAAAAGAATTGTACTTATTGCTATCTCAAATAATTTAAAATTTGTCATCAGGTAAGATGTAGGCCCTTCAGCTCCAAACTTTAAAAATTCAGGAGTCACTAAATCAGATATATGCCACTGAATCTGCATTTCCCCAGTTATATCAGAAACAAGTGTTTCCTGAAAATAGATTTAAAAGCAGAAGAAAAAAAAGGCTCCCTCCTTCTCAAGGATGAGAGAAAAGAGACTGAGTTTGACCATCATTGGGTTTGGAACAAAACCAAAACCGAGGGGAAAAAAAATAAATAATGCCCATACAATGTATTAGCATCATTATTAAAGCATAGGTATATCTACACTAATACATGAGTACACAAAACCAAGTATGTTAAACATATGATTATAAAAACTACGGTAAATAGGATACCCATGTATGTTGCTAGAAATGTTTAAACTGAAGTTGCAGCTTAGAATTCAGGCGTGTCTAGTAACAAACATTTATACCCTTAAAACGACTTTCGTTTAAAGTCCACATTATCTCATTGCCTTCAGTGAAGCTGTACTATTTCAGAACTGCAGAAAATTTGGCAAATTGTCTAACTCTTCACTGATGGCCAACCCATTCCTTAAGATTTGTATCTGATGTGTTGAGATAACTCTCAGAATATAGGGTTAGATGGTCAGCACATAATGCTTTTGAGTATACCAGATTAAGGCTACACAATTGAACATAGTTCCATTTAACATGGATCTTCCCTTTTATCCTTAGTTTTCTTCAGTTCCCTTCTTGAAGGAATTTTTCAAAGGATAAGGCAATAAAATGATTTTGTTACAGCATTTGCAGTATTATGGACATACATGCAACCAACTATGGTGTTATCAGTACTCCATAGGCATGCTGTAAGGTAATTTTACCGAGAAGAAGACATTTCACATTCCTTGTGATAGCGAGTTTAAATGCCATTTTTATCTTCAACCTGCATGAAAAATACAGTAGTGGCTTTGTGTCATTTCAGCCCACGCATGCACATATGGCATCTGCAGAGCCATATTCTATAGATGCATTTGTAGGTGCACAAGCCATTTCAAAGCTTCCTCTGTAACATTGTGGAGATCATCCAATTCACCTTTTAATTCATATCTGAGGCACTGCCTTACAATGTATTTGATGTTCTCACCAGTCACAAAGAGGACTCTGATTTTCCACTTGTGTAGGAAGTAGCCACATGCACCACGGGGTGACTGGATGTGGTTCAGAGACTCGGGGGTAGGATGAAACTGGGAAAGTGGCTTGTTGGGTTAGTGGTGGGATAGTTTGGAACAGTAAATGGAGAGGTCCAGACACTTTGCCATTCTCTGATATGATTCAGAGACATGGAGCAGCTTGCACACATACCACCATAATGCCTGAAATTGCAGTCGTGTTTTCGATAATCTGTTGGATGGGAAGTTCTGACTACTTTTGAGAATGTTTCCATTCTTATGCTGTGGCTGTCTCTCTGTGTGAGCAACTGGAGGTTTGAGGTTTGCTAATACAGAAACCAATGGTAGAAATGTAGATTTTAAAACTTCCTATGATTGTTTACATGGCCTGATTCAACGGCCTCTCCACAAGTCGGGTATGGCAGCTTCTTATCCACACTGGTACACAGTCCTCTGCAGCTAAGTACACCAGGGCCAAGGCCTATGTTCATAGCACCAAAGCAGCTCATAGCCAGCTTGTTCCCATTATCTTTTGAATGTTTATGTGAATCGCTACTTTATAGGCTACTTTTGAGGTCATGATACAAGGTCAGTGTGCATTCAGGAATGAAGGATATTTTAGCTTTGAGTCACAATGCACAGTTTCACCACAAAACTTGAGCGTGTGTGTCATGCTATTGTTAAGGTAGAAAGCAGAGGCTTCTGCTTTGCTTGGATTCTGTCTGTCATCGCTTCTGGAAGTGCTCGTCCATGAGTTCAAGGTCAGATGAAAGGGTCACTTCAGGTTCTTTAAAGCTACAGACCTGAGTTGAGGTTTAAATCAACAACATACACTAACTTCCGAGCTATAGTTTCAAGCTTATAAAGTGTGTATACATTGAAGTGTATCAGAGCAAGTACACAGACTTGTGGTAGTCCATTATTCAATGCGCACAGCTCACTGATTTGGCCTCTGAGATACTTGCATTTCTTTGGCCACGAAGCATGGTAGTCAGAGAATCCCAACAAAGGGAATCACTTTCACCAGTTTCAGTAACTGACCAGCCTTCTAGTCATTTTATCGCTATTTGGATGATGTAATTATGGTTACCCACTTAACAGGGTGGACCATTTGAAGGTCATCACCTTCCATCCCTTAATACCAGTCTAGAGGGGGTTTTTGGTTTTGGTACCATACCTCTCATTGTGGTATCAAAGTGCCTTATACATTTACTAACAAACAAAGAGTCCTGTGGTACTTAAAAACTAACAAACTTATTTTTTGCATGAGCTTTCCGAAGGGGATTTTCTCCCACAAAAGCTCATGCAAAAAATAAATGTTAGTCTTTCAGTACCACAGGACTTCTTGTGTGTTTGGTTTACTGAACTAGACTAACACTGCTACCCCTTTGGATCTTATACATTTACTAAACTATTTATTAGATTTCGGCATTTCTTCTTCCACACACACCCCCATTCTCTCCATTTGTGTGTCTGTCTAATGACAATATGTGGATGGACATGCTGAGAAGAAACTAGGGTGGAGGAGAAAATTTTCCATTTCTTTCTGAAGGAGTTGAGGTTCGTGGTCATTCCAATTACTTTGGAAAGCAAGTTGGGCTCCTTCCTCTGTATCCATTTATAGTCTACGTGCTATATTTTCTTTTTCATTCATCTGATGAAATGGGATTGTGCCGACAAAAGCGCATGAGAGAAGTATGTTTGGCAGTCTACAGGACACCTTGTCAAGCTGAGTTGGTTTCTGAGAAAGCTCTGTCTTCTTTATATATAGCTTCCCTCTTGAAGAGACTGTCCTACTACTCCAGGTGAATATTCTAATGATCACACAGAATGTTACAGTCCCTTTAGGTATGTCTACACTTAGACTTGAATTTGAATTCAATTAAGTGCATGGCCACACTCACTTTCCTCAATTCAAACTGAGGAACTCCTCTGTTCAAACTGAGGAAAGCTGACTTTGAACAAGTCAAACCTCATTTGACTTCAAAGTCAGGGTTAATTCAAACCCAGTAGTTCGAACGGACCCAGTATGGCCATGTCAATTTGAACTTACTAAGTTCAAACTGATAAGGGTTGACTTTCCTCCCTGGGAGGAATATCAGCCCTATAGCACCTGGGGCCAGCAGCCCCAAAGGTGCCTCTACCCCTCCCAGCCAGATCAGGGGCAATGGGGTTCCTGTCTCCTGGCTGGGGGCAGGGACCCCAGCCCCCACTGGAGCCCAGCCGGCCACCTGCGGGGAAGGTGCCTGGTGGGCGGCCAGTGGGACAGGAGCTGCATGCCTGGGTGCCTTCCCCAGCATGTGGCCAGCCAAGGAGAAGCCAGGCCCTGGGGTGCCTTCCCCTGTGCACAGCCAGACCAGGAGAGGACGCGTGCAGACAGGTGGACGGGACACACGGAGTGGGGGGTGCCTTCCCCCCTGCGTGGGCTCCTGCCCTGCCAGGATCCCTTCTCCCCGAGCCCCGGCTGCGCTGTCAGCACTGGGCCAAGGGATTCCCCCAGTCCTGCTCTAACAGTGCAGCCTGGGAGGTGGAGAAAGGATTCCCCAGCCTGCGCTGACAGAGCAGGAGGGGGATTCCCCCAGCCCAGTGCTGACAGTGCAGCCAAGGCCGGGGAGAAGGGATTCCCCTGGCTGCACTGACAGCCCCAGGCGGGGGAATCCCTTCTCCCCTGCCCCCACTGTGCTGTGGTGGGAGGGGGCGGATGCCCTGGCCCCAGGGAGCCCTGGAAGGGAAAAACATCCTCTGCAGGCTCCTGCCTTCTGAGCCTGGCATGGGGAAAAACATCCCCTGCCCAGCTCTAGCTGCACCAGTGCCATGTTGCCACACCTCTCATGGTGCCCCTCCTCTAAGACGAATTAATAAATCCAGTCCGTGGACATGCTAATTTGAATGAGAGTTTTTGTGTAGCCATGTCAATTCAAATTGACTCAATTGACTAGTTCGAGTTCAGTCATTCAAACTGACATGGTAAGCGTAGACACAGCCAGGGGTGTCACTGGGGCGGGGGGGGGGGACTCAGGGCATGGGCCCAGCCCCCACCCCCCTAGGGCAGGCCCTGTCCCCAGCCAGAAGGCCACGCCCCCTGGCCCGGGATAGGGCCAGGGGGAGGCCGCACCGCTGCCAGCAGCTAGGCCACAGTGCGGTGCGGCTCGGCCCGTCCTGGCCCGAAGCAGCCGCTGGAGGCCGGGCCCACAGCCACAGCCAGGCCCCGGATCCCTAGCAGGGGACAGGGCCACTGTGGGCGGCTGGCCCGGGCTGCGGCAGCCCCGTCCCCCGCTGGGGATCTGGGCCGCGGCCGCGGCGGCCATGTCCCCAGCCTGGGATCTGGGGCTGCGGCTGCGGTCCCGGCCTCCAGCAGCCGCTTCTGGCCAGGCCAGGCCAGGCCGGGCCGGGCCGCGCCACGCCACGGCCTAGCTGCCGGTGGCGGCGCGGCCTCCCCCTGGCCCTATCCCTGTCCAGGGGGTGGGGCCTGCCGGGCGGCCAGCTAGACCCTGGATCCCTGGCGGTAGACACGGCTGCCGCGGCTGCGGCCCACCTGGGATCGGGCCCTGGATCCCCGGCCCGATTGGGCCAGAGATCCGAGGCACTGGTGTTGGGACCCGGGGCACATGCCCCGGGGTGCTCAATGCCAGCGACGCCACTGGACACAGCCTTGGCTATTTTGTATCAATCCCATGAAAGACTTTGAAGAGAAAGTCACTCTTGGGTTTTGGGAAGACCCACTAGTGAAATTTGTTAGGTGTAACAAAAAAGGGGGGTTATTTGGCTGTTATTGACTTTACAGAGTACACCACTTGTCATAGCTTTAGTGTACAGCAGCCACCAAGGCACTGGTAGCAAGTAGTCCTGAATCAAATCAACTCTCCTTAAGAGAAGTGCAATCTCTCTAGTAGACTCAGGTTCTTTAACAGAGAGAGGCCTGACCTCCACAGACAGCTCTGCATGAACTGTGCACTTCCCTTGTCATCCATCTCTCCTGATGTAGAAGAGTAAGGATAATTGACGTAAATAAGCTCATTAACTCTTTCCTAACTATTGAGATATTTGTATAGCCCATCACAAGGGCCAAAATGTTCAATATGAGCTGTTATTTATTAAGATGGTGACAGTGAGAGATTGGGGTAGTATGTTTTTGGCAATCTGGGTTACCAAGCAGATAGGCTCATGTATTCAAAATAAATTGAAGTAATTGAGTCAGTGGTTTAATTCCTAAACTGTTATCTGACTGGCCAGGTACGTGAATACCTAGCTATAAGTTTAATATCTCTCTGTCTCTCTCACAGACAGACACAGGCACACTTATTTCAGTATATTTTTACTTTTTAGCAGCTTATTTAAAATTAAATTGAAATTACGACAACTTGTATTAAGGACTAAAGTTCCAATAAAAAATTAGAATATGCTGCCTTTGTGAACCCATAAATTTTATTGAGCTGAAGAGTGCTAAGTTTTGGGGTTTTTTAAATTGTGTATAGAATTGCAAGGAAAATAGCCTTGAGGTCAATCAATGTTTATAAATCTGTCACAGTGTTTTGGACTGTAAAATCTATTTATTATTTTCAGTCTTTGCAATGGAACAAAAACTGATAACTACTAATTTCCAAAATACAAGTATTTTATAGCATCTGTTAGGCAGAAAAGTTTATCTGCATTTGTACTATTTCATTAAAGTTGAGAAACTGACTGGAAGTCGAAAAGGCAAGAGAGGTAGTTTTGTTCAACATGATGAATAAGGCCAGGTAGGAGAATCTGATTATCAGAGTTTTACACACACCCTGAGGGATATAAATATTTCTGAAAAATTCTTAAGAATCTGCTTGCATCTTTAGGTGACCAAATAAACTTGGAAGCCTGGCCCATGTTAATGAGAAAACTCCCAGTTCCGTAACTGTAGTTAATACTCTAAGTCAGTTATTTTTACATGCTAGTCATGTTTTGAAAAGCCTACTTTTTTCTTTCATACCCACCACATTTTAATAGTTTAGTAGTGAAATAAAACTATCTTAAAACATTTTGTACACTTAATTGAATTCAATTTTCATCTAAATATATCAGAATAAAAAATCTCAAACAAAAAATAGCTATCCAGTAATTAAGAAATGCCTCATTTTTCATTGTTAGAAAACTGAATTAGGAATCTGAATAAAAGCATTTTAGGCTCTATAACTGCCTAAACAAATTTTTATAGATACATTATGTCCCCCTGGCTGGAAAAAGCACCAAACCAAATGTAAAGGACATGATATATGATTGCAAGTTAACATGTTTTCATGGTTTAAATGAGAATGAACATCTCCCAGGGAAAAAAACTAATTAAACAGTCTTTGCACACTCCCAGATGCTGGAAAAGGTACTATGGCTGCCTTTCCTGATTGCTGTAAAATCAGCAGCACTACCTTAAATCAGAAGAGAAAAAAGGTGAGTGAAGTCATCTCTTTCGGTGAGGTAATCTCTTTCACTGAGACGACTCTTGTAAGAAAGGCAAGTTCAAGACACAAAGAGCTCTTCTTCAGGTCTGGGAAAGGTACTTTGCATAATTCATTACATCACCCATCTTGTCTCTCCAATATCTTGGTACCAACATGGCAGCAATTACACAGCATAAGTTCTCCATAGCCCTGCAAGATACTTCTCTTGCTCCAAGTCCTGCATGTTCCCTGTGACAGAGCTTGCTATGGAGCCCTTGAAAAACAATCTGTTATGTCCATCTTCCACAGCATCCCTGTGGAGGGAATTCTGCCCCATGTACAATGGAACACTTATTACCCAATTATGCTACTCCAAGTTTTTTACCTTACATTAAGGGTCTGAACCTCATTTTTTAGTGTGGAGGTCCTGAATTCAATCCCTGCAGAGGGCCAAGATGCCCAGTACATTTGTATGTACATTCAGCCCACAGAATAAATGCATTTTCAGAGACAAATATAACAGGACAGAGACATATGCCAGGGATGTCTTTCATGACTATTACTACTTGAGGAACAGAAACATTTCTGAAACACTTATTAGGCATTAGTAGAGGGAAGACAAAGCATGATGCTCATTGAACAGTCACAAAGAAGAATTATCTAACTAAAAACTGTGATGCATCACAAAAGGTATTGTAAAGCTTTTGTATACAATAGGAATATAGTCTTTAGTTTGAGCTTAAGAAATCAAAGCTACTGTATTATTAATATGCCCTAAAAAGTAGGTAAACTAGCCATTTCTTTCTATGAATACCTGCTGTTCCTCACAAAACACTTAAGTTTTAATATCTCACTTATTTGGCACAGCCTGTCTGTCAAGAACAGATGTTAACATCAGAAGAATCCTGGTGTGTCTTTCATATCTATTATTATATACACATTAAAGTGACAAGAATTGATCACCCCTTTCTTTAGGGATACTGGCATCTTTCATAAACTGTTACCCTTTAATTCCTTGCTCAACTTAAACAGCTCTGCTTTAGATCTCAAGCCTTGCATCAGAACATTGAGAAATTTTGGATCTTAGGCCATTGAGTATTTTGGGCCTAATCCTGCAGTCTAAATGCCACCAAAGATGCTTTCTTTCTTAATTCCAAACAGATAGCCCTGTTAGTCTAGTTCAACAAAACAAACAAGGCATCCTGTAGCACTTCCAGGTGCCTGACAAAGTGGGATTTTCTTCCATGAAATCGTATGTGATAAATAATAATAATACTCACATATAAATAATAATATATTTGTATATATTAATATACTTATTTATAAGCCAAGATTTTTGTGCCTGAAAATTGCCTTTAAAACAGACACTCTGCTTATACACAGATCAATACAGTAGACAGCCCCAGCCCATGAGCCTCACAGTAAATCTCCAGCCCTTAGCATGCACTGAGGATGCTCTGGGCTGGAGCCCCAGCATGTGGCCTGAGTGGCCGTGTTGGGAGTCGACCCCAGGCTGGAGTTAGAGAAGGAGGGGACCCCGGTGTCTGGAGCAGCCAGGTGGGGGAGCCAGTGTCAGGGCCTGTAGATTAGGGAGGTGTTTGGGAGGCCAGGGAAGGTGACAGCAGGGGTTGAGGGGAAAAGCAGCAGCAGAGGTATAGGGGAAAATGGCAGCAGGGGTGGCAGGAGAAGTGGCAGAGGTTTTAGGGAAAAGCGGCAGCAGGGGAAAGTGGGAAAAGCAGCAGCAGGAGTTTGGGGGATAAGAAGGGTGTCAGCGACTCTGGGGGAAGCCAGCGGCACAGGATGGGGGGGGGGTTGCATACGAGGCCATGTGTGGACCTTGGCTTATACACGGGTCACCCATTTTTAACTATTTTTGGGACTCGGGGGGGTGGCTTATGCACTGATCAGCTTATTCTGAGTATATGTGGTAGTTTTTAATTCCCACAGGATTCCTTGGCTATGTCTCTAGTAGGGGCTTAAGTTAACTTAAGCAACTCCCTGGCCATATTTGGAGTTCATTAAGTTGACTTAACCACTTGGTTAAGTTGACTTCATAACTCCTACCCTTAAAGTCAACTTCAAGGGTTAAGTCAACTTTATTAAGTTGACTTAACACAATGGTGCCTATTAAAGTAGACTTAATGAAGTCAACTTAGTGCAACAGAAACTTTTAAGTTGACTTTATAAAATCAGCTTAAACAAATTGGGCCTCACTAAGTCAACTTAATAAAGCTGACTTTAGGTCAACCTTCTTAAGTCGACTTCCCTAAGCCCTGTAGTGTAGACCGGTGTTTCCCAACTAGTGTGCCATGGCACACAGATGCACCCTCATGTCTGAGCAGGTGTGCCACAGAATTCTTTTAAAAATGACTTGAAAAGTTCTGGATTGTCTCTTGAATATTCATGAGTTCAGTTGAAAACTATATGATGGCGTGCCTCAAAATAATTAAAGGTATCAAGGTGTACCACGGCAGAGAAAAGGGTAGGAAACACTGGTGTAGCCCTTGCTTATTATGTCTTAGGATTCTTATCAGTGTTGAATCTAACTTTGTTCTTTCCAATTTTTTTCACCTCAGTATTTGCTAAAGTAAATCAAAGGGAAGATTCTGATAATCTACTGGAGTTTCAGAGAAATCGACTCCACAAATATTCACATCAGCTTCATTGGAACCACTCATGAAGAAGAGTACTGTTCTCTAGGAACATGGGCATTGAAATCTGGCCCTCTGGAAAGAAAAGCAGGTGACCCCCTCCCTGAGTTCATGATACATTTTGTATGAACTATTTATACTGCAAAGGAAGCTTCTGCCACTGCTCTATGGCCCCCTGCAGAACTATTTGAAAAAAATATGGGCATACTGTTATTAAAAAAAATAAGGTTTTATGGTGCATAGGACTAACAAATGTATTTGGGCATAAGTTTTGGGGGTCGACAGCACACTATGTCAGATGCATGAAGTGGAAACTTCAGATTATTAGGCATATATACATGTGCAAAGAAAGGTGAGTCACATTAGTATGTGGGGGAAAAGTGTTAATAAGCTCAATTCAAACAGTGTGGATGTGGCCCAGTTACAGTAGTAAATAAGAAGTTTTGAGTGTTTAAAGAGAGAAAGCTCCTTTTTTATAGAGCTAGCCACTCCCAGTCCCTATTCAGACCCAGTCTACTAGTGTCAAGTTTTCATATGAATTCCAGCTCTACACTTCAATGCTGAAGTCTGTTTTTGAACTTTTTTCTCCCCCTGAAATATGGTAACTATCATATCTTCTACAAAATCTCCAGGGAACTGAGGTGCTCACTTACTGGTTTTTGAATGTTACCATTCTTGATATCTGATTGTGTCCATTTATTCTTTTGCACAGAGACAGTCCAGTTTCAACAATGTATAAAGGCAGAAGGGCATTGTTGGCACATCACATTAGAAGATGCGTAAGTGAATGGGCCTCTGATTAAGTGACTAGTTCAGTTAAGTCTTAAGATGATGTCACTTGAATAGATATGCAAGCAGAGTTAGCAACAAGGTTTTTTGCAGGAATACGTACCTGCCTTAGTGTTTTTGTTGTACGGGGTGTAGCTCCTGGTGAGTACTGGCTTCAGGTTGTGGGGCTGCCTGTAAGTGAGGAGTGGTCTACCTCCCAAGGGCTTGAGTGTGAGGGATCATCTTCCAGGATAGATTGTAGATCCTTGACGATATGCTGGAAAGGTTTTAATTTGGAGCTATAGGTGATTACCAGTGACATTCTATTACTTTTCTTGTTAGACCTGTCCTGTAGTAGATCACTTATGGGTCACATGGGAGATCCACTTTCTGGACACTCCAGTACAAATAGATAATGGCCACACAGGCACTCTATACCAGAAACCTACTGACTGCTACACCTATCTAAATGCTTCTAGCATACATCAAGGACACATGATGCAATCCATTGTCTACAGCCAAGCCCTAACATACAACCACATTTGCTCCAGTCCCTCAGACAGAAACACCTATAGAATCCCTATTGAGAGTTCTTAAAACTACAACATCCACATGGGAAAGTGAATAAAACAGACTGACAGACCCAGATGGATACCTAGAAGTCACATACTATCGGAGAGGCTCAACAAGCAACAGAATGCCACTGGTCACCTCCTTCGGTTCCCAGGCAGAACTTCTCCAACACATCAAGGATCTACAACTTACCCTCAAAGATGATCCCTTACTCTCTCAAGCCTCGGGAGGTAAGCCGGTCTTTGTTTACAGCCATTCCCCCAACCTGAAGCAAATACAAATGATACAAAAATTAAGCCAGGACCCTATCCCTGAAACAACCCCCACTGCCAACTCTGCCTGCATATCTACAGAAGTGATATCATAGCACCTAACCAAACCAGTCACACCATCAAGATCTTGTTTACCTGCACATCTACCAATGAAAAAGAATTTATGATAAAATGTAACATAGGGTGGGAGTGACAGAAAAAAGAAAGGGAGTATAACCTAAAGTATCTAGATATGCACCATTGAAGAGTTTTGGCTTCTGCCTAGTTTAGTTTCTCACCATTCAGAAACTTGATGAAACAGAAGATGAAACATATGAAGAGATGTTATTTAAATAGTAGTCCCTCAGTCTTTACTTGGCTAAACACCAGTAGATGCTTCACCTACTTTGTCATAACAAATATGTTAGTCCTGGCAATCCAATGCCTTCTGTGTAGTGCTATATTGACAACACCTTCTGTCCTTTTAAAATAATGCTAGAATGCAGTTTTTAATTTGAAATAGGACTGAAAAACAATTTTTTTTAACTGAGAGGTATTAATTTTTTTTCCAGCAATATTACTTTTCTAAGTTCAGGTGCCCTGAATAATTAAGCCCGAAAAAATTGCTGCAGGTGAATTCTAAACCCTGAAAATGTTACTGTCAGTATTGTTATTATATATGCTGCCTCATGAGCTATTCTGTCATATTTCATTAAGTGAATATTCAAGTTACAGTGAACATTGAAATGCCAGAGTGAAGACTGCATGTGACTTCAAAGTCTTAACGCTTATGAAAGTTAGGTTTCTTGCTATATACCACATAAAGCTCTTGCAGGAACTGTCTGAGCAAATGTACTTTGAAAAATCAACAGAAAAAGCTCTCAGACTTCAAAGGGCATTGGGTCAGGTACCTGTAGAATTAGTGGTTCTTACAGAACCCCTCGGCTTCTTCACACTTCACAATATATGCAGGAGTCTACCCTTACCAGGTATGCTGGGAATGTTCATCCAAGTCCTCTGTTCCTTTCAGAGCTTCCAGAACAATTAGACCCACTGTGTATCAAACTGGGGACCCAACACCTGAAACAGCTGAAAATGAAATTGGCACAGCAGTTATATTTGATGAATGTTGAAAAGTTTTAACAGTTAATATTTGTGAAGGTCTTCAAAAGGCTTATACATGCAAAGGAATATGAAGTTATAAATACTGTTATAAGAATAGGTTAAGCTCACTGGCATTTCAAGAGTCTGAAAGTTGTATTTTTGGGACACATTTTATATCATCTCTCAACCCTTCACTAACTCTATAGTTAGCTCTGGCCAGCCATGAAATTCTACATTTAGTTGCAATCAATTGACACACTGTTCAACTTTCCTATATGTAGCCAAATCTAGATACATTTTTACATCAAAGAAGTCCTAGAAAAATCTAAGTCACTGTCCATGGGATACTAATCTCAAGCTTTGGTGAAAAAAATCAGGCCAATAGTGGAGGACCTATCATTTCAAGTCATGCAGAGCATGGCTTGTCAACCTGGAGGTCACAACCTTAACAGGTTTCAAGGGTGCACATCATCTCCCTCTGCTTGGATGGGAATGGAATCCTGGCCTTTTGTTAACATGGATGAGAACCACTAGCAAAGAATATTAATTTCTAGGGGCTTTTCTTCTTCCAAAAGGTAAACTATCCTTTTAAGATATATTGGGGCTAGAGCTTTTAGAATAAAAGCCATTTGGTGAGAAATCTTGCTTTCTTTTAAAATCCAGTTAAAACTGCTGTTCAGAGTGAGCATTTTCCAGGAAAATGGAAGAATCATGAGCAAGAGAAAACGTGTAGCTAACATAATAAATAGCTGATAACAGATTCCCAACCTCGAAGGGCATGATGATAGTTACTGATGACAGCACAAGATCTGCCAGAGATAAAGAATATACTGTGGGAGCTGTAGTCAGACAGTGTTGCATATTCAGACTCTCTCCAATAACAGAGCACACAAATGCTTATGCATGGAATTTGCTTCTTAGCATTCCTGACGAAACTGCTAGCCTAAAAACACACCCAGGAGAGCTATATTTTTCCCTCCCAACCATAATTCAGCCAGATTCACCTTCATTCCAGTGTCAAAGCTCATAAATGATGTTATGCTACTATGGGTTTCTTCTTCAGGAGGTTTGTTTTGACTTTTAGGCCTCTGATGTTCATCAGATAATACATACCACTTATCAGTCATCATCAGAAGCATTATTAGCATCTGTGGCATTATTAGCAGGACAAGCTTAAGACGGTGAATAATTCTGCTGTTTTTCCTTAGTATTTAGAGTAGCCTAACAATCAGCATGAGTTCCAAAAGGTTCTTATAGCCTCTGAACTTGCTCCCTAACAATTTGACGCTACCCAAGCAACATGCAAAGGGCAGAGGTTTTTGAAAACTAAATGACTCAATAGTACAAATGAAAAGATACCTCAAATTCTACAAAATGTAATATGGGTGACCTTATCAGTAAACAGACATTACCCAGGCTTAAGATTTCACTCAAAATCCAGGGACACACAGTGTTCTGCATGAAAGGGACACAGGGCACCACCCTGAGACATATGCCTTGTCCGAAGCCCTTCCTCCATATGAACTACCCTCTCGAGTCCCATTGGCTTCAGTGGGAGCTGAAGATCCAGCTAGCTTCTGAGACCAACAGAAGAACATTACTAGCTCTCTACAGTGTTCCAAAGATAGAGGGAAATCTCCGAATCTTACATAAAGTCTTATATCTACACATTTCAAAGTGCCTTCCAAGAGAGATCAGGATCATTAGGTGCCATTTCACAGGCAGGGAAACAGAGGCATGAAGAGGCAAAAATCACAGAAATGTATAGTTTGAAGGGAGGATGAGAAAGAGAATCCATCACCTTGCAATGAAGCTGAACCAAGGAAACCTAGACCATTCATGATAGGTGTTCAACTTGTTCTTAAATCTCCAGTGGTGGTTATTCCACAATTTCTCTTGGAAGCCTACTGCAGAATGTAACTACATTTATATTTATAGAGCTTTTTCTAATAGCTATCCTAAATCTCTCTTGTTGCAGAGTAATCCCATTACTTTTCATCCTGAATGTGGAGAACAATTGAACACAGTCCTCTTTAACATCCCTTAACATATTCAAATATTTCAAGTCCCCCCTTTGATCTTCATTGCCGAAGAGTGAACGTGTCCAGTTTTTTTTTTTTTAATGTTCCTCAAAAATTATTTTTTTTAAAAAACCCATTAACAGTTCTCTTTCTCTGATCTGGACTCTTTCCAATTTGTTCACATCTTTCCTAGTGTGGCAACTAGAACTGGACACAACACTGTAGTTCAGACGCCACCAGTGCTGAGTATGGCTGGATGATAACCCACTATCTTTCACACAGTAGACCCAAGAATAGAATCCAAGTCTCCTGAGTCCCAGTTGAATGTTTTAGCAACAAAGTCACACCACCTCCCACTTCCCTTTAAAGGTATCACAAGACAGTAACACCTCACTTAACAATGTTCACCATATGACAGTAATAATGTAATTGGTGAAATAGATTCAACTCCCCCTGCAAACCCCAGGTAGATATGGAATTTCAATAGTTAAAATTAATGACATTCTGCTTTTACAAAATCATAAAGCAAGAAAACTCTAAGCTTTAGATACCAATAGCTACCATTTCCCCATCCTTTTTACATTTTTGTGTGTATCACTTTTAGAGTCCCTCACCACCTATTAAGGTTCTGTTCTGAACCAAAAGAAAAGTGTTGGATTACACTGTCAAAGACCATTGAAACAAGTAATTTGGAGATTAGGATTTTTGACTGGCAGAAGTTATTTATAAGAAATATACAAGCTCAGTTAATATTATCTGGTCTTGTGTATTAAGAAGAGTGACACCAATATTGTGAGCGGAAAAGCTGATTTATCATGGAAAATTATGGTGCTATCTTTCTATTGCCTCTTTTGTGTTTCTCACCTATACAGAATAATAGATTGGTTTAAGAAAAATCCACTGCAAAACTCCATAGTGCACCTCCTTCCTCCCCACTGGGAGTAAAATAAAGAGAAGGGGGGTGACTCTGAACATCTAGACATTTTGCAGGAAAAGCACATTTTAAACAAAATGAAAAAGTGTAATTGAAAATAACGTTTCCCCAAGAGAAAAAAAAGTCATTTAAAGAAATACCTGTTCACTCAGGAAAAATTTCAACAGCCTCTGATAAACACCACACACTATCTTTTGACATAGAACATTACTATTATCTGATTTAATTAAGCGAACAGGTAGAATTGAAGTGGCTTCAAAAAATTCAGAAGTTGCCTCTGCCATCTTGTTTATTTCTTCCTTTATGGTGACTCACTCCTTCAATCTCCCTTTATATTTTCAAGTATGTTCTGTGCTTATTTATAGCTGCATCATTCAGTTGCAATTCAGTGTCAAATATTTGCCACTTCTCTGCATCTCCTATTCTAATTATGAAGATACCATTTTCTATAAAGTCCCTGAGATGGTGTGTAATGGTGAAAACACTAATGGATTTTTACTTTATTTTTATCCTGTGATTATATAGAATTTATTTACTAAGTGACAATCTCTTACAAGTGAAGACATGGTCAAATACACTTAACCACTGTAGTAAGTTACAAAAGTCATTTTGAGGTCATGAAGTACATAAGTATTTAAAGTCATTTACTGGGGTGCTATTTTCTTACTAGTTGTGAGTGCATTTAGACAACTTAGTTGTCTAAAGGTTAACACTCATTTGGAAAAGTCATACTACACATCACACCAGACTAGTCCAGTCACCATTAAACACCCATTAGAATTTGATTTCCCCAAACAACTCCCAGTTGCAGGTTTTGTTGGTGACCTCTGAAACCAGTCTTGAATTACATATTTTAGGAGCTCCCAATAATGCTCACTTGCATATTAAGAGTACACGGATGAAAATTTTTCAGTCAAACAATAATTTCTCTTCCTCTTTCCCCTTTTTTGACAGCTTCTAAGGAGTAAAAGAGTGCAGAGGTATTTTATGATCTATCATTCCTAGCCTACCTTATGTCATTCCTGGATCCACACATTGTAGCCTACTAATCTATCAGATGGTGCAATGCTTACATGGACAGAACACTTTTCCAAGATATTCACCAAAGAGGAAGCTTCCAACAGCATTTTCCCCTTTCAGAAGATGCAGAAATGTATCTTGCTAACACAAATTAACCTTCCATCTGCTAATTTGCCTAATCTTGCACACTGGCAAGCCTATCTAAGCAGTGAATGTGAAATCCCTTATCCTAGAAGACCTGAATTATTGGCCAAAGATCAGTATATGTGTCCTAATGTAAAGTAAATCTCCCTCTTGAAAATGCAGAGGCTACTCCCACCCTTCACCTGGCTCTATTGTTCTTCCTACCTGAACATTCAGAAAAAAAGTGAGATTTGTTCAACTACAAAGACAGTCTATCCTAATGAGAGAGGAAAAAAGAGGAATGTGGAGAAACATCCCTTACAGCTAACTCAGAAGCACCAATGGATGGAATATTTCAACCAAGACAGAAGGTAGAGAGTCTTGGGAGCAGGCAGGGAAGTCAGGAGAGAGAATAGTTTCACTCAATTGTCCTCTAAGCATATAGGACTAGAGTCGCCTATAGGCTACTTCCAGTGTAGCCTTAATACCCTAAGACAGCACAAACAGCAATAGTCATATTAAAAAAAATCACAATGATAAATTGTTTTGTAGTCAGTCTATAAAAAGTCACTATAATCTCAACACAGTTGCCCTTGTCCTTCACCATCATTCTCATTCTTACTGTGTTGCATCCTGTGGTGCAATAGTGGTGTCTTGTGTTTAATTAGGCCCCAGTCTTGAAAAACATTAACACATGAGTTCACTTAATTTAATTGGGACCATTCACAAGCACAAAAAGTTATGCGTGCATGTATGAGTTTACAACATTGGGGCCTAAACGTAAGTTCTTCAAGGTATAAACAACCTTTTCTGTCATGGCATTTAGAACAATGAGAGTCCACTACTAACAGGGACCTGTGTTAGCCACAGTACAAATCAAGACAAAGATCTCAGTTCATACAATTGCAATTCATATTTTGGTCACAGCAAGCTGCATGCTCATCTGTTAAAAATATTAACTGTGGAACAGATTTTAATGCCATTATTTATTGGACAATTTCTCTAGATTTTTATAATCCATAACTCATAACTCTGAACTGATTTGCTGCTGCTTTCCAAAGTCATGTAAAGAAGATCTGGATGTACTGTAGTTCTAAAATACCACTTTTAAAATCCCCATTTACATGTATGCCATCTACACACTGCAGACATTAAACATCATAAATGTAGAGTTAATGTCTCATTTCTAGAAGTTAAGTATTTTAATAATTAATTAAATGAAGGGATATTGACTTTTAGTGATGAAATTCCAAGTTCCTATCTACTGCCAAATCAGTCAGGAATATCTTTAAATAAGCTACGTTACAAAGACACTTTAATGATCCATCTGCTAAAACTGAGAGCAAGGGAAAAAGTAGTCCCTGGGAACTAGCAGAATAATTAACCAAACAACAATGGAAGATTTTAAGCAGGTAAGATACAGGACCGAATGCTCAGCTACTCATAATCAGCAACGCTCTATTAAAGTGTGAAAAGGGTACGCTGTTCTACACCAGCTAAAGAACTTGCTTATAACAGAGTCTACCAAAACTATAAAGAGAACTTCACATCACAGTATGGTAATATTACAAAGAGCTAAGAATGAATTAATATACAATATATACTATTATTTTCCTGCCTGAATTTGTGGTTTTCATTAGATCACATGTAATTGCTTAGATTCCTTGCATATGACACTACATCATCTATCTTCACAAATACTAAAAGTCCTTGGCCCTCTCCTCTGCTTGTAATTGGCTTTAGCCTTTTGGTTTACTTATTTTTAACCAGTGAGTGGAACAAATCATTAATAGTAGTGGAGGATTCTCCATCTCTTGAAATCTTCAAATCAACAACTGGATGCATCTCAGGAGGCCAAAACACAAGTCACAGGTCATTGGATTCAGTGAAGATGTAACTAGTTGAAGTGCTCTACTAGGTAACTGGACTAGACAATTTAATGGCCCTTTCTAGCTTGAAGCCTTTTCAACATATGATTTCCACAGGCACACTAAAAATACTTATTACAACACCAAAGTGGAATGCATCTTCACTGCACAATCCTTACAATGGCACAAGAATGTATGCACTGCACCCCACTCCCTTCCAGTACAGCATAGCCGTGAGACATTGCTTAAACGACAAGTGGAGGAAAGACTTCCGAATCCTTACAATATTTACACGCTCTATATGACCCAGCAGAGCTTCCACTACCTATACCACTCTTCTTAGTAATGCAGTCCTGCTGCCTCTCCAGTGCTGAAATCTTTCCCCACTAGAGGGAAAAGATTTCAGCAACAGGGAACAAGCTCTGGCAGAGAGGAGGTAGCAGGGAAAGCTCCAGAGAAGCTCCTTGCTGCCAGCGACTTTCCCCACAGCCTCCTTCTGCCAGAGGTTCATTGAGATGCACAATTACATACCACAGTATGTATTCAACCTGCTCTTCACCGCAGTGTGTAGCTACTCCTATTGTACACACAGTGACCAGCAATGAACAGTGTACACATAGCTTAATGGAATATGCTCCAAGAATGAAACTCATTCCAGTCACAGCTCCCACGGGAACTATACGTTGCTTCATACCTTAAAATGAGGCTGAAGAGAAATGTGGCATCTAGAGCTCATGGGACTCTGCACAAAGGTGACTTTCAGCATAATGTTGTCTACAGAAGTCTATCCTCTATCTCCCAAAAGCATACATTTGTTTTGTTGAAAGAGTTGCTATGGCAAAAGAGAACTTCCTAACAGCTCCCGTTTTTAATCATCATGCTGTTCCTGTTGGTGCTATTTCTAGTGGGAATGAAGAAACATTTGCTTTGTAATTTCCTGTTGCTAATGCTGTTTTAGGCTAATTCTCAGTCCTAGGAAGCAGAGAGCTGCTATGCATCAGTCATAGATAATATAAACAGACAATGGGTCTGATTCTTTTATCACAACCTAAAGTAGTAGCTACCCTATTGTTGATAAAATTGGGAGGCGATATGAATCTTTAAAAACAAAAACAACTGTTTTATTCCAAAACAGTTAGAGGTTGAAGGGCTTCCACATAATGATTTTTTGACCTTAGAGACATTTTGGTTATTTGCCTTCATGGCTCAAGTGCATTAACAGGACTGACTCCCTTGCACAGCATCGGTGCAAACTTGGTAAACCATGCATCAGCTGTATTTGACTCAGGGCTTTATACTAAACTCATTATGATAGTATCTGAGAGCCGTCCAATGCTGTGTTAAGCAATAGGACTAGAATGTGTCATTTGTTTAATCTCTCAATGGGTGCCCCAGTGGAAGAAGATGGAAAATGTTATGCTTTGGATTTTTCACACAGACTCAACATTCATGTGTTCACACTGGAGAAAGCAGGGTCAAAGAAATACATGTAGAGCAGGTGTGCAGAGGTTTGGGATGATTATTAACTCTGGAGAATGTCATCCTCCTATCACAGGCCAAATCAAAATCCAACTGGGATTTAAGGTCTGTAAGAATGATATGCTTACAGCTTTGGTCGAAGGGCTGACTGCAACAATCTCAGGCTGTTTACACTAGCAAATTAGTTCAAATTAAGGAGCCTTAATTTGAACCCTGTCTACACTAGGCTTTGCCTAGTTCTAATTTAAATTTTTTTGTTAGTCTGAACTAACTGCTTAGTTTGAACTAATTTGCATATTTAGTTCAAATTAGTGCAATGTAGACATGCTAGTTCAAACTAAGCATGTTTTTTAAGTTCAACCTAACTTTTAGTTTGACTAACCATGCTTTTTAGTTCAAACTAAAAAGTTAGTACAAACTAAAAAAAGTGCAGCTAGTTCAAATGAAAAGTTAGTTGGAACTAAAAAAACATGCTTAGCTCAAACTAACTTTCAGACTAAGATTTTAGGCATAGACATAACCTTAGGGTCCCAGAACAGCAAAAACAGGTTTGTTTTCATTGACAAAATATTGCTCAAGGAGTGTTGTGGCAAAATTTGGCTAAAGTAATGATAATTAAGTGAGATCAGAGAGATGTCTAGTAAATGGTCACATTTTATTGTGTGTTTGTCATATGACTTTATACTGATTTTTTTTTTAGATCATGCTTTGTTTTATCCCCAAGAATATTTCTCTATATCCCAAATCAGCTTGAAATGAGCCTCGAGGTAAGAAATACTGTAATTCTGATGACATTCTGCTACCCACTTCTGCATAATGTTAGTATGACCACATTTGTTTTGAGGATACACTAGACCGGTGGTCCTCAACCAGTGTGCCAAAACACAGCAGTAAATGCCATAGAGAGCCATGGAAATGACTGGATTCGGCCTTGGGGAGGAGGGCTAGTGTGTCCTCTAGGGTTGCCACGTATGTCATGACCTGTGAAAGGTTGAGAACCACAGCAGACTGTCAGACTCACAAAGACCAGTCAACCACATACTTCATTTGAAACCAGAAGTATACAATCTGGCAACAGCAGACAGAAAGCAAATACAGTACAGTACTGTTTTAAGTGTAAACTACCAAAGAGAGAAAGTTTCATTCAAGCAGCATTGCTCTTCTGCATAGTAAAGTATCAAAGCTATGTTAAGTCAATGTTCAACTACCACCTTTGGAAAGAGCTAACATTTTGTGCAACGTTATGAACATTGAGTTAAAAATAACCTTCATTCCTGAGGTCTTCTTAACTCAGTCAATTATGTTAACACCAAGTATGTTGCCAGATTTTTCATATCTGGTTATGTCATAGTCAAACGCCATTTTACTTCCATATTCTACTCTCCCTCAATTACACAACTGCATTCAAATTGTGTGTATATCTATGGGCCTGATTCTTATTTCCACTAAGGCCATATTATCCTGCCATAGGCTTGTAAGGGGGAATACATGCTTAAAATTAAGAAAAAAAATACACAGAAAGGTCAACAACACAGCTGGGTCCTTTAGAACCCAGAGTTCTCTAGCATTTATGCTAATGGTGTAACAAGAAGCAGAAGTCTTTTCTATGGACCTGCCACATGAGTGCAATGCAGATATGCTTTGCCTATGGGCTTTGGATGTCTCAAAATAACTTAATAGCTGTACTTCCACTTTAAGGGGCTTTAACACCAGATAATTAGGGGTCTGACTGGAAATGAGAATTAATCATAGTATTGCTGTAAAATTATCTTTTCTGAAAAGAGTTTGTTTCATAATTAGTCATTGGGACAAATCCTGTGGTCCTTATTCAGTCTTTAGAAAATTTTCCTCAAGGTTCTGTTGAAAAAAATAAGTTTGGTGAGGTAGGTTTCAAGGGTGGTAAATGACAGAGTATCTCTCAGTTTTGCAATCCCACACCTTAGCTCATATAAACTTAAGTCAAAGGAGCTACACCACTTAACACTAGCTGGAGATCTGTATCAGAATTAGATTCTTCACTAGCATAAGTCCTCATGTTGCCAGAAGGAGTTGTGGAGGTTTTTGCCTGAGCTAAATTTAGTCAGTCTAACCTAAGTTTGGGTTGTTTTGATATTTGACACCCCAAAACCCCACACCCCCTAAATGTTATTTAGGTGTATCTGTGCAAAGACTAGAAGCTACTATTTCTGAATTAGAAAGATTTGAAGGTGCACCTTTCAATGTGGAGTGGTCTTTCCTTGGATTTTGTACTCTAGACAAAAATATTCAAAGCTTTAATTAAAAAGTTAGGGCAATAACCTCAGCTCACACAACTGAGTGGCTTCGGTTGAGCCACAAACGTGTACACCAACTAAGGACATAATTCTTGCAATCCAGTGGTCTCATACTGAGTTTCTTTCTGGAGTGATTTTCATTTTGTTATGACTGACTTGTAGATCCCTAAAAAAGGATGACAAAATACAAAGCATCACATATAAAAATAAGATGTTGTGAGTTAATGCTAAATATGTTTGGAGTGAAGGGCTGTATTTTAGACCAGTAGTTCTCAATTTTTTGCATTGTGACACATTTGGTAGCATATTGCAATGCTACAAGATGCACCAACCCACCCACTCCAGGCCAAATCCAGCCATCTGCATGGCTCACCATAACACACTTACCACTATGTGGCGACACAGTAATGTGTCCCAACAGTGGTTTAGAACCACTGTTTTAGACCCTAGATAGCAAATGTTATAGCTTAAAGTATTTGATGTGCTGTACAGAAGAGAAAAAGTTACAGTACATTCTCAAAATAAAACTAAGACAAAAAGTTGTCTTACATCAAAAGTTGGCATACATTTTTCTTATTAGGTTGTTTTTGTTTTCTATATCATAGTATGAGAACACAGATCTCTCCCAGCCAAGACTTTTACAGCAGTGGGTTTTAAATGTGAGCAAAATGTGAAGAACATCCAAATGTTAAGTCAGGGTATTTCTCTGGAAATAGTTTTTTCATTAGAATTGGAAAGGTAACATTTCTCAGTGTCAGGCATCTTTTAAATCCTCAGTCAGGAGACTCAACACAGTTCATTTTACTGCAGGGCAAAAGATATTAGAGAAGGGCAAGAGCAATATGCTTTTTTATGGAAAAGAAAAGCAATTACATTTTTAATGCACAGCATGGGTTTCATTTAAGTTTTACCACATGGAAAAAATTGACATTTTTGCATGTTGTACAAAACTTTGCTCTTTGAAGACATTGTGCTAGGACTAGAAAAACCTGTAGTCCAGTATTGTAAGTACTGCATTTAAAATAGGTAGCAGTTAAAGTATAATGTCACAGCCCCTGGAACCTTCCTAATCTCCAAGGTGATGCTGCCCTAGAAAACAACCCAGGGTCCAGGCCCCACACCCTCCTCCCCAGGGCCCATGCAGTTCCTGCCGCCAACAGCCAACTGCCGACAGCCCGGCCTCAGACCCCTGGGCTGGGGATGGGGCCAGGTAACGTGGTCACTGCAATGGGAGGCCCGGCTCTGGCTCCCCAGACAGAGCTGGAGCAAGGTAAGGTGACCACCACAGCGGCCAGCCCAGCCCTGGATCCCTGGCTTGGGCCAGGGCCAGGTCAGGCTGGTGCCACTCAGGGTGCTGGCGCTGGGACTTGGGGCATGTGCCCCCTGTGCCCACTGCCAGCAACACCACTGCTTATCTCTGGGCCCCATTCCCCTAATATTGAGGCCCCCTTCATGTGTGTGTGGGCCCCACCCAAGGTAGGCATTTGCAACCACTTCTTAGTACCACATGCATCAGTTACCACTCCATAAAAATATTTATAGTATTATATGGTGTTTGTCTATATCAAATATTGTCATAAACCAGCAAACACTGCATAACACAATAAGTATTGTGGGGGGAGGCAACCAGCATGTTTCTGTCTGATTTTTCTAGCTTCTGGACTCTGGGCCCCAAACCTGTGGCCCATCAGATTTGTGGTACCCCAAAATGGTGTTCCTAGGCATTCCCATGTACTTTAAGCCCCTGAAAATAGGAAAAAAATGTAAAGACATGAGGGGTTTTGGGATTATCAATGAAGCCAAGTATCTGTGGCTTCCAAGGAAGTCACAGGAAGCAGTGGGTGCTCAGCACTGCTAAGAAGAAAAACACTACTTAATTCAGAGCCCATGGTAACCTTCCCACTGACTTCATTGGACTTTGGATCTAGCCATAGGATACATGATGGATCATTTGTCAGAGAACAAAGCTCTGAAGTTTCTCTTTTTGAGATGCATTGGATACAGTTTCTACAGTGCAGGAATAGCAGTTCCACATTGTCCCAAGATGCATTTACTCTAGCTTTCCTTCTTTATTTCTGGACAGGTAAACTTCAGATACTTTAACCTTTACAGAATAGAAAGGTAAAGTCACTCTGGCCAATAGTTTGTTGGAAATTGCATTTCCTTTAGTGCCTGATTCCACAAAGTACTTAACCATGTACTTAGTTACAAGAATATGCTTACGTGCTTATAAGAACAAGGATGGGATTAGACATATGTTAAAAGTTAAGCACATGACTAAATTGTCTGCTGGCTAGGACCAGCACCTTGAAGGTTCAAGCCCTTAATTCCAAAAGAGTTAGTCAAGTGTTTCACATTTATGGTTACAAAATATTGCACAATGAAAAGATCTCTGTAAGCCCTTTGAAGCACACACAACCCAGCATTTGGCTCTAGAGGGAGATCCTCTGCTGGTATAAGCCATTGTAGCACCTCTGTGGAGGGTAAACTCAGTTGTATAAAAGAAGCAAGTGGATTTCTCTCCCCTCCCCCCCAAACAACCACAACACTGCAACAGATGGGTTGGTTGAGTTGAGATGAGTACTCTTAACCCTTACTGCACTCTAGTCAAGTCACCCAAAATAATTTATTCGGCAGAGTTGGACTGATTTCTCTTTTCAGATTACTAATACTTATTTGTGACAAGGCTAAAACTAGCAAGGAATTAGCTGTGTCTCAATCTGAGGGCAGGAAAAAAAAAGGAAGAATAGCAAATGGAAAACACCTCCAAATTAGCTATGGTCTTTAAAACATCCTAAGAGATTCCACTTGATTTCTGGAGGACATTTGGCATGGCAGGGGAGGGGAATAGAGGAGTATCTTAGATGGTTCTATTATCAAACATTTGTGTAAACTCATGGACTACGGAAAATACTTGAGAAGTTTCCTAGGACTATTAGCAGAATTTTAAAAGCAAGCAGTATAGGAATCTTGCAAGCATATGGTGATCCCAAGGGGTAAAATAGCGTCACTCCAAACATTTGAGATATCAAGATTACTGGTATACTAAATGAGGAAGACTGGAAATGTTTTTAACGCTGCTGTAATAATAGCACTAGAGCCTGAATTCTTCTGTTTATTGAGATACCAAGCAAAGTACTGAAGCAGTAAGAACCAGTCAATGGTGTGCTGGGGTCAGACTCAAATTCTATTCCCAGCTCTGTCATTACTTCCTATAAACCTTGCTGTAGTCATTTAATCTATGCCTCTATTCTCCTGCCCCTCAATTGCTCTTCTGAGTACTTAGACTGTAAATTCATTGAAGCAGGGATTTATAAAGAAAAATATGACTGATCTCAGTTGAGGCTTGTAGGCACAACTAGTATGAATAGATAGTAAGCATAGGACATAATACTGAAGCTTTTTGCTCACAGTTCCCTCTTTGGAGGACAAACGAGTCTTGTGGCAATTCTGAAGTGTAACATTTATTTATTGCATAAGCTTTCATGGGAGAAAAGCCCATTTCAGAACTCTGAAGATGGGGAAAACTTACAGAATGAGAGGAAAATAAGTGCAGGGAAGTGTACATCATAGGATCAGGTCACACTATCAGCAATCAAAGTAGTTTAGATTCAAACACTGAAGAACAGCAAAGAGGAAAGTGAGGTCAATTCACATTTTGTAATGAGAAAAAAATCCATACTCCCTATTTAACCCTAAGCAAGGGTGTCAAATCTGCACATGAATTCCAGTTCTGTAGTTTCTCTTTGAAGCTTTGATTTGTTATCCACATGTTTGAGCACAGGTATTAAAAAATCATCAATGGAGTGAGCCAGGAGAATGAAGTAAGTATTCACCTCGTTTGTTTTTAGCTTTATTTCTGATGTCAGACTTGTGTCCATTTATTCTTTTCACACAGACTGTCTTGTCTATTCAACAGAAGGTTGGGGTGGACAGGTGAGATTTCTGGCACCTGGCATAAATCACATTGGTGGATGAGCAGGTGATTGAATCCTTGATGGAGTCACTAGAGTGATTAGACCCTCTGATGGTGGCTTCTGTGCAGATATGAGGGCAAATTTGGCAACGGGGGCATCACTGGCACCTGGCACACGGGGCGTGTGCCCCGAGTCCCAGCGCCACTGTTCCAAATGTCCATGCCTCTCCCGTCTCCATCCCCGGCTGGAGATCCAGAGCCCAGCCGCTGGCAGTAGTGCCTGCCTCTCCCAGCCCCATCCCAGGCTGGGCTGCCAACGGCAGCATCTGCCTCTCCTGGCTCAGTCCCAAGCCAGGGATCTGGGGCCAGGCTGGCAGCGGCAGGAGCCTGAGGCTGTATTGGGCCTGGGCAGAGAATCGGAGCCATGAGGGCAGGGCCCGTGGCCAAGGGGTGGGGCTCGTGTCTGTGCCCTGGTTCTTTCCCAGAGGCAGCAAGCTCCTAGTTGGCAATGTAGTTTGTAACACGGGTATGTGCCTGCTTTAATGTTTCTCTTTGGTCTGTAGTTGCTGGTGAGTAGCTGCTTAAGGTTGGGGGGGAGGAGAGGTCTGGCTCTCAAGGCTTGAGACAGTGAGGGATCATCTTGTGGAATTGGCTGCAGATCCTTGATGTGTTATAGTGGTCTGACTTGGGGGTTGTAGGACATGACCAGTGGTGTTCTGTTTTCTTTTTTGGGCTTTTCCTGTAGTAGTTGACTTCTGGGTACCCACCTATCTCTGTCAATCTGTTTCTTCACTTCTGCAGGTGGGTATTTTATTTTAAAGAATGCTTGATAGAGATCCTGAAGATGTCCATCTCTCATCTGAGGGATCAAAGCAAATACGGTTATAGCTCAGGGCTTGGCTGTAGACAATCAATTGTGTGATGTACCTTCGATGAAAGGTTCTAGTCGTACTGGGGCTTGGTTTTAGATATGTAGCCTGCTCAGAATCTTGATCTGAAACTGGCCCAACACATTCTGGAACAGAAGTAGATTTTTAGGGTAAAGTGAGGCACATTAATAGATATTTAGAGTGTCTTTAAACCCCAAATGGATACATTTGTATATATGTCCATATGCTTTATTTTAAAGGTGGGATGGAGGGTTGGTAATCCTCACTTGCCCTTTTCCCATTTGACCAACTCTTAGCTGGCATCTTGAAAATTTCAGTTGGAGAACATGCTTAGATTCATTTGCGTGAAAAACATAAGAAAATGTTCTGAGTATTAGGCAATCTTTGAGCCTCTGAAGAACAGAGTTATGTGCAGATATTTTACTGTACCAAGTACCAAGCATGCTATTCAGTAATCGTGCTATTAATCTAAATCACAGGCAACTGTTTACCATGGTCTTAACAGTATTACAGTTAAGTACAAATGGGGATTAGCCTGCACCAAATAGTTCAAAGATGGAGATCCTCCACTGCACTGTAGTCTATTTAGAACATAAAAAGTAGACAAAAATGCAAATCTAGGCTTAATATGTTGCTTATATTCTCAAATTCTTATTTTGTTTTATTATTAAATCAATATCTACTTTGTAATATGGGTCTGAACCAAAGCCCACTGTAGTCAGTGGGAATCTTTGGTCTTTAAAACCCACCAACATAACTAAAATCCGTAGATTAGGACCAGCTACAAAGAGATCTATTGTAGCCCAGGCATTTCATCCTCCCTCTCTGTGACTGGCTTCTGCTTGGCATTTCGTTACTGGTAGATTTTTGTTTGACATTTCCATAATGCAAAGGTAAAATTTCAGATGACATATAGCTGTTTTACTATCTCTACACAGCAAAGGGGGAGAAGCAGGTGTAGAGACGTATATAAACTGGTATCTAGACTCTTACTATAATACAGATTAATGGCTCAGAAACTGTTGGAGAAATAATTAAGATTTCATCTGTACTTTCAGAAGCTTTATTACTGATGGAATCTTTAGAACAATCATGTCAGCTTTGAAAGCTGACAAGTGTGTACAAATGTTATAATCTGTTCATTCTTATTTAAATAAATAAAATCAGCTGAAACCTTTTTTAAAAATAAAATACCTGCTCTTCTTACCATATATTGGGGATGCATGATCATGGGGGAAAAAAATACTTGTCTCTATTATTGAGTCTAAAAAGCTGAAGTGAAAAGGAGTATTGGGCATTGGTTTTGGATCATCCCAACAACCTGAATTTAAGACCAGTCAAGCTCTTTATTTTCATCTATTGCAAACAGGCCTGGCCCTAGGCATTTGTTTTCTATCATGACTGGTCATTCAGCTCCCTTTTGTACCCCTCCATAGAAACTGAAAGGAAAATAAAATGCTGAGCAGCACAGAGATGAATTTGGAACCCATGGCACCCACCTTGCTCAAATGCCCCAAAAGCCAGCTTTGGCAGAGTGTTATTTGGAACTTAAAAAAAGTCTATGGATCAGATTTTTGGTGGAGGCATAGGCAGGTATATGGACACACAAGTTCTAAAGGGGTAGCCTTGTTAGTCTAGTTCAGCCAAAAAAAAAAAAAACCCACAAAACAAAATTGTTAGTCTGCAAGTGCCATGGGGTTCCTTGTTTTACACACAAGAAAGTATTTCTTCAGGCTTACATCCCCAGTAAGCCTGGCACTGTTCCTAACTGACATTTTCTAGAAGTTGCACAATTTGGGATGGTTGGTTGAACATTTGGTAGCCATCTAACTTAGGTTTTATCTGTGCACAAGTTGTAATGCTCTCACTGTGCCCATGCAATTAAAGTGGCACAAGCCCCCTAGTATGAACACAGTTCAGCTGGTATAAGTGGACTCATACAATACAGCTTATTTCTAAGCTAAGCTATCTAGCTGTGACACCTTTAAACTGGTTGAAGAGGGTTTGTTCTAGCTCCAGCACTTCTAACCTATGTACCAGTGATACTCCACCAATAGCCTCTGCAAGTTCACATATGCAGATGACACAACACTATTTACTCAGTCTTCCTCCTTTGAAACTTCAAGAACAGATTAAAACAAAGTGCATTTAAAACAGTGGTCTCAGCTTTTCACTGGAACAATATTAAGGCCAACACAATATTAAACACAATTTTCTGGTTGATTTGCAGCCACAATCTGTGGTATGAAGGAATAACCCTGAACTGCATGCTCAGCTCCTGTTCTCATCTTGACTAAATCAAACAGAAAACAAAGGCCAGAATCATCATACAGAAATAATTTTGGGGAAGAAAAACCCACACACTACCAATTTCAGCACTGGGCTTAATCCCTCCCATACTGCAACACTGTGCCCCAATTTGGAGCAGAAGTCCACACACCATTTTAGTGAACACCAAAACTGACACTTCACATACTGGTCAGCACTCTCACATCAGTGCCACTTCCATAGCTATGGGTACTGGCTAATGCTGTGCCAAATATCTGACACAATGGCATGACAGACAGTGAGTGCATAAAAATCATAGCAGACACCACACTGCTCCACCATGACCCAGCTAGAAGCTCTCACCCCAAAGAAAACTAGATGACAAAAAAAAAATCTAGTTGGTGACTTAGCTGTACAAGTGCCAGGCTTCTCCTCAGAATGCATATGGACAGCTCTAAACTGTATCAGCACCTGACAAGGAAGATTACATCTATGAACTAAGTATGTGCAAGTGAGGGAATCCCTGAACTGCAACAGGTCTGGTGGAAACTGTCGAAAACGGACAGTCCATTGATGCTCACCATAGAGGTATTGTTAAGGGAGACTGACAGCACAGCAGAATGCTTATGCCACTGCCTGAACTGAGTATTAGTTATGACTGTTACCAAAAGCAGTTATAAGACAACTGTACCACTCTTAACATAACTAGGGAGGCCAGGGTCTTTGACTTTAAAAGGGCTAACTTCAGAAACGTAAGTGAATTTGAGAGGTGGACAGGAGAGAAGAACTCAAGAATTTTAAGGTGGAAGAGGCTTGGAATTGCTTCAATTCCAAGTTGCAGGAACTATCAAAAGCCTGCATTCCAACAGAGGGGGAAGATTCATAGGCAAGACCTGTACACCAAGATGGATGAGTAAGCATCTCAGACAGGTGATTAGGAGGAAGCAAGGCCTACAAGATGTAGAAGATGGGAGGGATCAGCAAGGAAAGAGCACGTAGAGATAAAGTAAGAAAGGCAAAAAGTCAAGCAGAGCTGGACCTTGTGAAGGAAATTAAAACCAATAGTAAAAGGTTTTTTAGCCATATAAATGGTGGGGGGGGGGAGGAAGAGATGAGACCACTAAACTCTGAGGGTGAGATGGAGGTCAAGGATAATCGAGGCATGGCTGAATTATCTAAATAAGTACTTTGCCTCTGTTTTTAATGAGGGTGATGAGGAGCTTGGATAGGGGTAGGGTAGCTAATGGGAATGAGTACATGGAAATGGAAGTTACCATAGCTGAAGAAGAAGCTAAACTCAAACAGCTTGATGGAGCTAAATTGGGGAGGCTCAGATAATCTCCATTTGAGGGTATTAAAGGAAGTGTCACATGAAATTAAAAATCCCTGCTAAGGGGATGGCAATGAATCTGTAAACTCAGGGGTTGTACCATATGACTGGAGAATTGCTACTATAGTTCCTGTTTTCAAGAAAGGAAATAAAAATGATCTTGTAACGATAGGCCTGTTAGTTTGACATAGGTAGTATGCAAGCTCTGAGAAAAAAATTTGAAAGAGAAAGTATTTAAGAATATCAGGGTTAACAGTAATGGGATAAACTACATGGTTTTACAAAAGTTAGAACATGCCAGGCCAGCCTGATTCACTTTTCTGAGAAGATAATTTTTTTTGGATAAAAGGAATGCATTGGAACTAATTTACTTAAATTTCAGCAAGGCCACTGATACAGTGCCACATAGGGAATTATTTATGTTACAAAAGATGAGGATTAATATGAAAATAGTAAGGTGGACAAGGAACTGGTTAAAGGGGAAACTACAGCAGGTCATACTGAAGGGTTAACTGTCAAGCTGGAGAGAGGTTACTGGTGGAGTTCCTCATGGAACTATCTTGGGGCCAGTCTTATTTAACCTTTTTGTTACTGACCTTGGCACAAAAAGTGGCAATGTGCAAATTAAGTTTGCAGATGACAACAAGTTGGGCAGTATTGCCAATACAGGGAAGGATTGGGCTATCACACAGATATCTGGATGATCTTGTAAACTGGAGTTTTAGGAACAGGATGAAATTCAACAATGGGCAGTACAAAGTCGTGTATTTAATGACAAAAGAATTTTTCTTTCCAAGCTGGGGATGTATCAGTTGGAAGGGAAAGAGAAAGACTTGGGAGTACTGACTAATTACAGCAGTGGTTCTCAGCCTTTTGTGGGTTGTGACACACTTGGCAACATATTGCAACTCTCCAGGACAAACTAGCCCACTCCCTCCAGGCCAAATGCACCCATCTCCCTGGCTCTCTGCAACACACTTACCACTGTGTGGTGACTCTGTAATGTGTCCTGACAGTGGTTGAGAACCACTGGATTACAGGATGACTATGAGCCACCAATGGGACGTGGCTGTGAAAAAAGCTGATGCAGTCCTACGATGCAGCAGAAGAGGTACTTCTAATAGAGATAGGGAGGTGTTTGTGCCATTATATGAGGCACTGATGAGGTCTAGAATAGTCTGCAGTTCTGGTCCCCCATGTTTAAGAATGATGAATTCAAACCAGAACAGGTGCAGAGAAGGGCCATAAGTATGACCCATGAAATGAAAAATCTGCCTTATGAGCAGAGACTTAAGGAGCTTAGCTTGTTTAGCCTAGCCAAAAGAAGTTTGAGGGGAGATGGAGTACAAAACCAGTGTAAAGAACAAATGAGTATAAACTGCCCATCAGGAAATGTAGGCTTGAAATTAGATGCAGGTTGCCAACTATCAGAGGAGTGACGTTCTTGAATAACCTTCCAAGGGGAGAAGCCGGGGGGTGGGCAGTGGAAATCTAGCTGGCTTCAAAACTGAGCTTGACAAATTTAGGGAGGGGATGGTATGATGAGACTGCCTACATGATAATTGACTGATCTTTGACTACTGGTAGTGGATATGCCAGTGGCCTAAGACGGGAGGGTAGATGGGGTGGGTTCTGAGTTATTACAGAGGATTCTTTCTTGGGTAACTGGCTGGTCAGAGTTGCCCACATGCTCAGGGTTTAACTGACTGCCACATTTGGGTTTGGGAAATAATTTTTCCCCCAGCCAGATCGATTAAGGTTCTGGGTTTTAGTTTTACTTTCCTCTGTAGCATGGGCCATAGCTCATGTGCTGATGGATTCTTTGTATCTTCAAGTCTTTAAATCATGATTTGAGGACTTTTATAACACAGTCATAGGTTAGAGGTTTATTGCAGGTGTGTGTGTGTGTGTTTGTGAGATTTTGTGGCCTGCATTGTGCAGGAGGTTAGACTAGATGATCATATCGATCCCTTCCAGCCTTAGAGTTAGAGTTTAGGAGAGGGCATGACAACAAGAATTAAGCATGAACCTGCACCATCCTGTCCTGCTTCTTTCAGACTACTGAAGTACGGGGTTTTGAAGAGACAGTAGATCAAATATAGAAAGGGTATGGGCAGGACTGTCCCTAGGGTAGGGCAAGAGGGCAGCTGCCCAGGGTCCTGCATTTTGGGGGGCCCCATGAGGCCACACCACTGCCCCTCCCCATGCCAGGAACCGGGAGAGCCAGCCAAAAAGGTGGCCGGGTTCAGTGCCTCCAGTCTGGACTCCACGTGTGCTGCTCTGGACACTGTGCCACAGCAGCAAGGAGGAGGCGGGAGGCAGCACGGAGCTGGTATTCCTACCTCCTGCCCCCTGTCCACTGCTCTAGCACAGAGCCCAGAACAGCACGTGTGGCTGGGGCGGTGGGTGGGGGGAGCAGACCGGCAGCACTGTACCAGGCTGCCTTTTGGCCACTTGCCCAGTCCCCAGCCTGGGGGGTTAGCAGCGCAGGGGTCTGGGGGGGGGGTGCAGAGGGTGATTTGCCTGGGACCCTGTATCCCCCTAGGGATGGTCTTGGGTATGGGTGTATAAGGGCCCATGAGACTGCAGACTGCAAAAATACATCTGTATAATGACTTTAAAGTGCTCAGTGCTTTTCTTTGATTGACTTGGTATAACTGTAGCAGCTAGTAGCATAAAGGGGTAGACAGGTCAGAGGAATTGGATGTGACCTTCTGGACACCTCTTGGAATTCCCAAGAGGTAGCCAGCCATTTGAAACTTGTCTGACCCCTCAAGACCCCTCTAGCCCATGGGTAACTATTGTTTGGGAGCATTCTCTAACCTGTTATGTTTCTATGTGCTTGTGACTAAAGTCAGTACTGAGTAAAGGAATTTGATACTGTTCTAGAGACTATTAAGTGAAAACACTTGATCCTGCATGATTTATGACAACCCCATAGCAGACAAAGATGGTGCATCTTTATTTCCCAATACTGCCTTGCAGAATAAAATTACCAAGAGATTTGGGTTTGAGGAACCCTGGGTAAGTGTCACAGCCATTCATGGGGCTACCCTCTCTACTCTGGACTGGACAAGGGACCTTAAGATCCAACTGTAGTTGTGCTGTTGTTTTCACTGTTCCACTGTCACCACACAAAAGTGGCTGACTGGTAAAAGAGCAGCCAAAATTAGTGGTTGTACCAGGGTAATTATCAGTAAAAGAAAACCAGCAAGCCCTGAGTCCTAGATAAAGCCCTAAAAAGCCCACACACACTCACCTGCTGACCAGACCTTAAAGGAGATTTCACTGTTTTCTGCACACTACGTCTTTAAGCAAAAAGTAATCACCCTACTTGAAGCAGAAACAGCTATAAAGTAGAAATGTTCCTGTTCAGGTGTACCATAGAGTTGCTCCTCTCAGTCTCCAGTTATTTTTCCTTAATCCAAAAAGGACATACTCACTTATACCCCCTCTCCCAATGTTTTGGGCTATCACTATACAGATGTAATAGCACTAAAGCCATAGGCTTCTTTTTTCTTTTAAGCTAATACTCTGTAGCTTTCAGCCAAAACAGACATGCCAAAAATCTTCCTGTTTGATCAGTACTAGTAATCCATAGTAAATGATTTGACATTAGTGTCAATTTGTGCCTTTGGGGAACAGGAACAGTTTAATGCAACTAATATAACATGAGACAAGCTGTGAATGGAGGGTGAAATCTCAACTCTACTAAATTCAAGAGCAAACTTCCTACTGATTTCAGTGGGGCCAGAATTTTATCTCAAGACTTTTAAGAGAATTTAATTGCACTTTGGACACACACAATCTACAATTTTCTTAGCAAGATTGAGTGGTGAAATACATTCATATGGAAACAAGTTGATAAATTTTCTAGTTTGAATTTAAATTCTTCTTATTTAATAAGCATTATTAATTCAGTGATTAGAAGAATAATGAAAAGACTAGTGTCTTAGAATTTTGGGGATATCGATCAAGGGTTCTTATTAAGAAAGCTCGTTTCCCTCACTGAGTAGGATTTTTTTTTTTAAAACTTACAGATGATCCTGTTTACACTGATCAAATGTCAACTGGATAAACTCCCAACTGACCTTAGAAATCATGTGATCAGAGTTTTAATAACTTATTTTTAATAACTTACTAAGTTTGAACTAAGGGCAGTTAGTTCAAACTAACAAAGCAGACTAATTTGAACTAATGTTAGTTCAAATTAGTCCACTTTGTTAATTCAAACTAATAAGTTAAAGATTAGTTCGAACTAACCTCAAACTTCTTAGTTCCAACTAACAAGTTTGAACTAGCTTTCTGTACTGTAGACCAGTGGTTCCCAACCTGTGGGTCCACAGAGTTACTGAAAAGGGTCCACGAACATGCTGGGTGCTGAGGCCAGTGGCATGATGGCAGTGTGAGGTAGACAATAGCAGGGTGCTTCTCTGCCCCAGACTGGGGTTTTTTTAAACTCCCCTGCCACCCTGAGCATACTCAGATCATGCTCAGGGAGGGAGCAAGCAGCAGCCTGTGGCATGGCTGCTCCCAGCTCCCGTGGCCAGGTATGGGAGCCCTGGGTACGGGGGGGGGGGGTCAGGCTCAGGGATGGGCTACCACTCGGGAAAGGGCACTGGGGGATCAGCCTGAGGCAACAGGGGAAACCAGTGGGGGGGGTTGGGAGGGACTGGCCCGGGGCAGTGGGGGAAGGCAGTGGCAGGGCAGGGGGTCAGGGAGGGGGTTGAGGTGACTCAGGGCCAGACCCCTCTGGCAGCAGGGAGAGGGGACCATGGCCATGGCAGCTCAGCTCCCCAGCAGGGGAAGGAGGTGGGGGGGCATGGTTGTGGCAGCTCCTGCTCCCCAGCAGGGACAGGGGAGACCATGAATGTTGTGGCTCCTGCTTCCTGGCAGGGGTAGGGGAGAGGGGCAATGTTCCCTCTAATTTTTCATAGGCTGTGTGCGCAAAAAATTTCTTTTGTGCAAATTTTTGGAGACAGTGTCTAAATTTGTTCACACTCCAGTGAGTGTGGTCAAACTTGTGAGTGCAATGAAGTAAGTGTGTATGATTCAAATAATACCTAAATTTTATTTTGATCTGGTGATGGAAATGATTTTATAAATTACAAAACCTTATTTGAAACATGTTACTTGAAATTGCCTTCTTAAAGTAGCATAAAAGTATTAGCACTGTTGAATTTTTTTGTATGCACTTTATTTTGTTGTGGGCGTGGGTTTCACAGCCTGTGTGCGTGTGCGCACACACACAGCTTAGAGGGAACATAGGTGAGGAGGGCATGGCCGTGGCAGCTCCAGCTCCACTGCTGATCCCAGTGTCTCTGCCAGATTGGTGAGGCCCACGGCATTGCCACCAATTCACAGCAGCAACATAATATCTCACATGCAGCCAGTGGGGTGCAAACTTTTCTTCTGTAAAAAGGAGGTCCCCAGTCTTCAAAAGGTTGGGAACAACTGTTGTAGACGTGGTCCTAGTGTTCAACTCCTCCCCCACCTGCTACAAGTTCACCATCAGATTTAAGCTCTGCAAACCAGGACACAAACTAAAGCAGCCCCTCACCCTTTCAGATCAGATGAAAAGGCCATAGACATATCACAGCTACAATAAACATTCTTGATCACATCCTTTCAAGATCAACAGGTTCTTAATGCGCAGTGGTTTTCAAACTATGGGTCAGGACAGTATTGGGTCACAGACTATCATATACTGGGTTGCACTTGCAGCATCTCCTGCTCTCACCAATTCAAGATTAGAATGCATTGCTGAAAGGTGTAATTGTTGGGTCATGGGTATACATGATATTTTTCCAACTGGGTCTTGACAAAAAAGTTGGAAAACTACTGACCTAGTGCACTAACTGCCCAACAACTGTGTCCATGAAACCAGACAATCACTATGCTCTCAGGTGAACTTACACAGGAAAATAATAAAAGACGATACTGTATCTCTATGGGTGAACACTTTTTCCACAAAATGATCATTCCATATTTGACTCGTCTTCATTCTTAAAGGAAATCTGCCAGGCATCTTCAAAAGATGTACCTGGAAGCTTAAATTCTTAACTTTGCTAGGCACTCAAAACCAGAGATATTGAATTAACAGGCAGTTTAGCCAGCTGTCTTTTGCCTCTTTACCTTCCTCTCCCCCTTATTATCTGAGTGATGTTAACGAGCCACTTCACCTTGGATGGTCCCTTGAAATATGTGTTAACTACTTATTAAACAATCTGTTCCACCTTGTTTTCAAGCTATAACAAGGAGTAAGTTTCCCAAAGCTGAAAAAGAGCTCAGTATAGGCTTAAAATCTTGTTTCCGGCTCAAAAACTTAAACTGGCCAAACAAAAAGTGGTATCTCACCAACCTTATTTCCCTAGAATGATTTAGGAGACAGAATACATACCATGAATAACAAATCATTCAAAATGGAGATGTAAAGGCTTACAGCTACTCACCAGAGGCTGGCACTACCCTCCAGCAGTTTCAGGTTTAGTTCAGTCAGACTGATGCCCCTGCCAGCAGCTACCCCATCACTAGGGACAGTTTAAGCAATGAGCCAGTGTGGCACCATCTCAGGGCACTGAAGCTTAGGGGCACAGGCCCAGCCCTGCCACTACATGACTGCTGGCCTGGCCCCATTCCTCATGCCCCCAAAGTACAGAATCAGCACTTAGGGACACAAAAGGAAAAGTTGGCTTGGGGTGCCACAACCCCTTGAGCCAGCCCTACCTATCACTTTCTCCTCTGCAGCTACTTTATAAACAGTTCATCATTCATTTCTGTAAGCAGTCCTTGGCATTTTTCACATGCAATTTCGAGAATGACTGAGCATTTTCCACCAACATGAAGACCCATCCACTCTCCTCTCACAGCCTGACCTCTCCACACATTTATGTATATTTATGCACTGTGTAAAGGGTACAGAGAGGAAGTCTCACGATGAGAAGGTCATTTATTGGTCATAGTAATAAGCATCATTTTTAAGTGCAGGGTTGAGTGCTTAACTGAGAGGAACAAGAATAAAAGCAGGGTCAACATTGTATTTCTTCAATTAATATTAAGTTTCCACAGGTGGATAATGTAGTAGAGAATATATTGTGTATAAAGTCTGACCATTGAATTTAAACTAGAACTCCATTTCAAGTTAGCCGGTAGCCTGGTGGTGGATATGACCCTTACCTCAGATGTGAAAGACCTGGGTCCAGCTCCATGCTCTTCCTGATACAAAGCAGGAACCAGAATCTAGGTCTCCTGTGCCTTAGGCAGTTGTTCAGTAGAGTCAAAATCCCATTGTAGAATTTTTGTGAGGTCATGTTGTGTGGAGAAACGGGATCATTCACACAGCACGATCTCATGTGCACCACATAAATGAGGTCACACGACACAGACGAGGCCATTTTGTAGAGCATATGGCATCCTGTGCAATGTGTGTGTCTGAGGTTATGTTGGCAGCATGGGATCACAATGTTCCAGAAAAATCAGTATGTACAGGTTGAGGACTGCATCACTGATCCTAGGTGAGGACCTGATAAGCAGGCTACTGGATACTCTGTGATTGTTTTCATAGTGATCAAAAGCTCCACCTTGAACCTGAGAAACCTTTCCACCAAAACTTTTGTCAAAACAAAGATACTTCTGTAAAAGTTTCAGTTTTGACCACACAAAACCTATTTTGTTTTTAGATCGGATTGCCATGATTGCTTTTTACTTTAGCTCTCATAACCCGTCACTGTAACGGAAACAGCTTTTTTAAGAGCCATATCTATTTTTATCAGGTACCACAAAACAAATACACTACATCATTGCTACACCATAACTTACAATTGCATCATTGAAGAATCTTAATATAAAGAATCACTGATGTTCTGTATATTTAAATAGAAGGGGATATAGAAATGTATTCAGTTGCAATCTGTTACAACTAAAATTGAAAGTATATAATCAGCTAGATGATTTACTTGATAATGTATTTGTCTTCTTAATGAGCTTTGTTGAAGTGGTTAGAATGATTAATGTGCCTGAGCACATCAGCAGTAACCTTGACCATCAAAAGTCAATATCTTGAAAAAAAAAATCTTTACACAGTGATGTATGGTACTTAAAGCTGCAGAAATCTCTGCAGGGACACCTGCTAGTTGATTAGCAGGTATGTCTGACATGTTGTTATTTCAATAGGATTAAGTATACAGGGTAAATTAGGGTAGGGGGTATTAAAAAGTTCTTTTAAAAGGAGAATTGCAGAGCCAAGAGGATTTAATTGTTTTGATGCTTCTACTAATCACAATAGACCAAATTCTGCAGTCTTTTATATACCTCAGTGAGATGATTCCTTAATAAAGGGTCAGCCTTTGTGTCTTAAAAATGCAAGCTTAAATCGTGTTCACAGAATTATCCACCAAGATCATCATTCCTTTCTATCATATAAGGAAAGCACCAATAAAGCAATGCTAATATGCTTTGCTTTTTAAATAAGTCATTTAACATAAAGATGTCACAACATGATTTGTTTTTAATTTATAATGAGTTTCCTATGAAGGGTTGAAATAGGGAAGGCAATATGCTGTGATATAAAATTTGAGTTAGTTTAATTTTAAGTTTGTTTGCCACTCATTAATTAGGCAGATGGCATCAAATGAGTGAGCTAATAAAGCCTTTATACCACACAAACTATTCTGTACTCTCTCTATGCCATAGAAATAAGATGCAAGATGATATAGAGAATAGCACACTCATTGTGGGAGTCAGGAGATTATGATTAGGATCTGTCTCTGCCACTGACAAGCTGCATGATCTTAGCCAGATCATTCCACCTAGAAAGGGTTGAAAAAATTCCTGTGAAGCAACTTTACCATTGGAAAATGCTGGTTCCATCAAAAATTTAGACAGAAACCAGCCAGGCAGTCTGCCTGGTTCTTGCCAATCCACAAACAAGGGCCTGACTATCCATTTCCAAGCTCCTCAGACGTGTAAATCCTTTGGGACTGTTTCTTAGTATATATATTTGTTCCATGTGCACAGTGAGGTCTCATCCTAACTGAAGTTTCTGGAATTTACTGCTATACAGTCATAAATAAGAGCCATTTTATGGGTGCTTTGTACCCTGATTCTGAAGTAAGCTTTGTGTGGCTGAAGTCCTGGGCTCACATAGAGTTCATTGTAGGACCCCCTAGAAACTTGATAAAATGCAGCATTGGGACTATTTTTCACATCCCATCCATAAAGCCAAGTGCCTAAGTTTCCACAAATTTAACTGTACATGACTCAGAGAATAGTGTAAAGCCAATAAAATAAAACACCAGTTAAGCCAATGTAAAGCCAATATGTTTAAAAAAAAAATCTCACCACACATAAAGACAATAGCTTGTTGACCTTAAGTGGTGCTATTATTAAGTCGACTTAAGAAAGCGCTTAAGTCAACTTAATAAAAGTTCAGCGTGACTGCAGGAGTCTGTAGGTGGACTTAAGCTCCCTTAAGTCAACCCAAGGCTCCCATGCAGTCATGCCCTCAAAGCCCTGTAGAACATGAATGGTGTTCATCAAGAGAAGATATCTGGCAGTATAGTTTGAAATGCAGGCTTATGACCTATAGAGATTAGCCACATGTAAAGAATGGGGAAAAGTGATCATCTATCAGGGCAAGCTCTGGTTGCTTTGTTGTTCAGGGCAAAAGATGTTTTTGGTGCTATCTCCACAAGCAAAAAACTAAAAACACAAGGCTAAAAAAAGTCACCCCACCCCATGAGAGCTGTTTCTCCCAAATGCAAAGATTTGGCACCTGTAAGTGCTGGTGCCCAGGATGTCTGCATCTAAGGCCAGCTTTCAAAATATATTTATGTGTATTGAAATATATATGACAATTACAAAACAACATAGATGATAACCATGGTATAATGGGACTTTAACTTGCAACAGTTTACAATGCAACTAAGATAGGATATTATACAGGGGTCGGGAGGATGAGTCAAATACAGGGCTATGCAGAGATGATCTTCATGACATTGAAACTGAAAGATTTTGCAAATGTAGTATTTGAATTCTCTTGTAGCTTCTACCAAAGCACTGTGGACTCAGGCCAAGCATTTGCTCATTAGCTGTGATCTAGAAAAAGGCATTTCCATATCTGTCATTCTATCAAACTCTCATTCCAAGCTCAATCTATGCATATATAGTATGACACAAACTACTAGAGCTGTGGTAAAATGCACGTAAGTCTCAAGCTTGCTCAGACACATCCTTTGTTATGCTTTCATGAACAGCAGTTATGTGATTGGTTAGCTTATTAGGCTGCACAACTGCATTTCATTCTACTGGTGGTTGGGTGCATTGATGTCTTCACACTGTGGTCCTCCCACTAAAACCAGAATCATCCCTTCCAATGGCAACCAAGACAATTTAAGCCACCACATATTTCAGCCTGTAGTATAAAGATGAACAGTCCTTTGTTCTCCCTAGACTAAACTAATCAGTAGTTCTTCCCATGGGTCCCTGAACCTTTCTCAGGACTCTTCAGACAAACCTATTTCAAATTCCATTCTTGGCTTCCACTCTTCATTCCTCACTCCCTGTAGAGTCTCCCAGCAAGATGCTGAAACAGCAGCAGCAAACTCTCTTACTTGACTGGGAACATGTCTTCTATACAGTTTCCCTCTTCTCTGCAGAAAAATTCAAATTTTCCTCATAAGAATTCCAAATTTCACCCAGCATCTTATATATTTGAGCAGAAAATTAATTTTCAATAATAAAAGGAAATAAATGAAAATCAATCAGTACCTGTACGTCAGAGCCTCAGAAGATAAATTAGGATAATGCCAATGAAGTCAATGGAGCAGCACTGATTTATGCCAGCAGATGATCCAGTCTTTTTTATTGTTACTAAAGAATCTGGACAAAACCTGTTTGAAAATATTTGTTCATTTGGGGTGGTTGGTTGGTTCCACAACTGTAGACTGATTTATTTCCACAGGCTTAATCGGGTCTGAGAATATTTTTTCCACCTCAGCTTAATTTTACAAGACACAGTTATCTCTTCCTAAATTGTAAGCCTAGACCCAAATAGAAAAACCTTACTAAAGAAAATATCATAGCTCTAAAAATCATAATGACTGATTTTTGTTTCCATAAATGCCAGCACCTGTTAAAGACAACACTGCTTGACATAGCATTAATTTAGCTTCTATTAGACATCTTGGAAAGACTTTTTTAGACCAGGTGTGAAATCCTGGCTCTACTAACTGAAAAATTCCCATGGACTTCACTGGGCCAGAATTTCACCCCAGGTATTTAACTCAATTCTATATAGCTAGATTTTCCAAGGGACCTAAGGAGATCCAGCTGTCCAAATTCCATTGAAATTCAGTGGGACTTGGGCATCTAACATTTAGGAGTTTGAAAATCTCACCCTAAAGGCATGATTACTAAAACTGCATAAGCTGAACTGTTCTGCTGATGGCTATTTGTTAATAAGATGCAGATGGATGGTTGCAGTATTAGATGATAATCTGAGTGATACTTCAACAACATAATAGTTTACTACAGAATCTCTTGTATCACAGACACAAGATAAAGAAAAGAACTATTTCAGCCTGTTCGTCAGCATGAAAATACTGGATTGGTCCCTACTTGGTGATTAAAAGGTCATCATGTCTACCAAATGCTACTGATGTGAAGACCCAACAACATTTATTGGTTAATCTAGCATTGTTCTTTCTCTACACTCACAGCTCTTAATGTCCCTATAAACTGGTATGATTATGGAAATTCATGCTCATTATGAAGATGGAAAATCAAACAACTGTAAAATAAGGGGCAAATATACATACTCATATGCTAAATTAATACATGTGTCTTATTGATTCTTTATGGTTGCAGTAGCCATTCAGGTACAATGAAAGTGATCAAATTTATTGATTAACACTGGAGACATGCCTATTATATCAGAGGCCTTTGTAAAAATTTCACACTGTTTGTCACAGAATAAAAATTCAGTGAGTATTTTAACACAGAGAACCTAATACTCCATTTCCTAGCATCTTCTAGAGTCCTTATGCCATTGCAGAAACAGGGCAAAATGCTTCCAAATCATAGTGGTACCATTTTACACTCACTTTGCACTAATGTAAGTGATTACAGAGCAATAGAGAATCGGACCTGGAGTACTGTGACTACTAAAATCCCCAAAGACAAATATATTTATCAGAGGCATTGCTCCCCTGAAAAAATGGTCAGGGACTGGGACTGGGCCCTGCCTCTGCCTGCCAACCAGCAGCACGGGGTCCCAGCTCCTGCCACTGCTGCCTGAGCAGGCCTAATCTGGCCCCAGCCACTGCCTGCAAGCCAGTTGCAAACACTCCAGGCTCAGATGAAGCTCCTGCCGTTCGCCACTGGCCAGCAGGCAGCAGTCAGAGCCAAATTGGGACTGTGATGGCCAGCAGTGGCAGGAGCTGGATCCAAGCCTGGGTCTTTTGTCGCTGGCTGACAGGCAGTGGCTGGATTATACTAGTGTAAACTCAGGATCAGACCCCAGGTCACTTAGATCAAATGAAGGAATAGAATAAGGTGTGTATATATACTGCAGGTAAAAACAAAACAGATTCAGACACTAAGCTTGACAGTTACCATTGTACTTTGTTCAAGTTTGCTGACTCACAAAAACTTTAACATACCTATTTGTGACCTGTCACGCTACATAGTCTTTGCCACATTCTTTAAGATAGCAGAATGACATAAGGCAACATGACCAATGTGGAGAACTTTGGTTATATCAAATTCCCTCTCAGATATGTTGTGTTATGACTTACCACATGATATTGGGATCCATTCACCTATGAAAGGCAATATGCAGTAAATGCAGTAAAATGACTTCAACCAGACTTCATTGAGAAGGTAAAGATTTAAGTCAGAAATTCATTTAATACAGTTTGATCAGTAATAGGATCGGAGGATGTGATATAAACTACCTGTATGTAATTGGTTCTTCTTGAAAAGCTGAATGAAAGGAATTTTTATTTGGAGAAATTCTTATTGAAACCCCCAGAATAGAGGTATTCAGCATTGTTGATTAAGTTAATAGCACTCTAATTTTGTCAATACACCTAGCGCCCCTGCCCAGCACCTCCTTCTCATCAAGTGTGTGAACATTTTCAACCACCAGACCCACAAGTGCTGTTGCATGCACAGAGTCGTGTGCACAATCAAATGCTCCTCCTTCAAGAATGGCAGAAACAAACATGCAGGAACACCTTGGAAAAGCTAAACCCTCACTCAAGGCTTCACCTATTACCTCCTTGTGCTGAGCTGTTCCCAGGGGACCTCATCCAAAGCCCTTTTATGTTAGTGGAAAGCCTCCTAGGGACTTAGATGGTCTTTGGATCAGTCAACTTGATACTTGATTATTTCTATACTGTAGTTCCTAGAAGCCTTAGTCATGGACCCCTTTGTGCTAGGTGTTATATAAAGCCTGATAGTTGCTCTAAGCCAGGGTTTTTTTGACTTTTTTCCTCAGGACCCAGTTGAAAAAAAAATCATTTATGCCTGCAACCCAACAATTACATCTTTGAGTAATTCAATCCAGTCTTTGGGCAGCAGCAGCAGTATGGGGTGCCGTGACCCTGAACCTGAGAGTCTGCGACCTAGTAGTGGGTCCTGACCCTAAGTTTGAAAACCACCACTCTAAGCAATCCTAGACACAAGGGCTCATGGAGATATCTCCATCTCCTCACATCATGTCCATGATAGAGGGCCCATTGTCTTTTGCTGTGCAAATTAATAGCATGGTAATGAATAATTAATAATCCTTACTTTTTCTGAAGCACTGGCTTTATGGTTGGACAGGTTCACTATTATTTGAGTTGACACAAAGGCCAAATAAGGAAATAGAGGTAAAAAGCTTAGAGAAGTTTTTAATATTTTTTGAACTCATGTAAACAAAAACAGATGCTAACTGAATCAGTGTAGCACTGAGAAAGCATCAATGAAATTAAAAAGCAACAATACTCAGATATTGATGGCTTTTATTTTACATTATTCAAAGTCTACATTCTTCTGTTCATGAAGAGACCGAATTTTGAAGACTTGTTTGAATACTGAGTAGAAATAGTTCCATGTAGAAACAGGTAAAAAAAACCCAAACAATAAGTAAAAATATGCAAACCTTTTCAAATTTTCATTACATTGTTTTATTAATAAAAGTCTCTCACTGTAATCTAAAAGAAGGCAAAAGGAGCTATTCCGATTCTCTATGTATCCTGTCTATAGTTCCACACAGACAAATTTTATAGAGGTCCACTGCATGCATCTCATGCCCAGTGTTTGTATCTATCAAGGTTTTTATATTGAACACATACACTAACACTGACACAATAATGTTCTCTATTTTGAGCATTAATTACTCAAAAAAGTTAGAAAAAGAGCACCATTGTTAGCCAGGTGTGAAGAACTGTACTTGACAGTGGTTCTTGGTATTCTCACAATACCAAATATTCTAGTCTAGTCTGGTCAGTTTATGTTCTTATATGACATCCATCTAATGGTTTCTGTTTCGGGTGGGGAGGGAGGCATGGCAGAACACTCAGCTCCTACTTTAGAGCTTTCTTAGTGCTTTGCTTTGTCTTCTACTCATGTGCTTTCCTGTCTTTCCATTCTCTCCATCTATCTTCATAAGTGCCACTTGGGTCTTGTTTAGAATGACACTTCAGTAGAACTGTTGGATCTTTCAGGTACAGACACATAAATCTTCTTCTGCCTGTTTGTTTTTTCTTGTTTGGAGCCTAAATAAAGCTTGTAAGCTTTGAGGGGCTTCTTCATGGGGCAAATAATTTGTTTTAACTCTAAGAAAGTGCTCTAGTAATTAGTTGCAGAAATTGTTCTGGCACTTAGGCTATGTCTACTCGTACATCATTATTTTGAAATAAGTTATTTTGAAATAAAGTGCTTATTTCAAAATAAGTTAATTCGAATTAAGGGAAAAGCTCAAAGCGAAATAGCATGTCCAAACACAGGACTTGCTATTTCACTTTAGGAGAGGGGCACCATGGGAGGTGTGGCAACCCAAAATAGCTAAAAGGAAGGCACCCTGGGAAGGAGAAGGGCAAAAGTGTTATTTTGAAATAATGTTTATTTTGAAAAAACACGTCCGAACAGCATTATTTCAAAATAACCATTTTGAAATAACAGCTGTTTCGATTTAAAGGAGGTTTAAGCTATTTCAAAATGATGGCTCTTATTTTGAAATGACGGAGCCCATTATTTCAAAATAAGAATATATTGTGTAGTCCGAATCTCTTTTATTTCAAAATAACCAGTGTTATTTCAAGATAAAAGAGACATGTGGACATACTCTTAGGGATGTTCAGCTGGCACTGATCAAGTTAAGGTCAAGACAAAATTATCGCCTTGCGTGGCAAGTTCCTACATCTTAGCCAAGAATGGCTTCTTGGTGAGAGAGAAAGAAGACCATTTAATTAACCTGAAATTTCACATTGGCATTACATTCGGGATTATCTGCCAGAATCATTAGCAATTTGCAAGCTCTGTTCAGTAAGAGAGAAACAGATAGATATTTGAGTACATGTGCCCTTTCCAGTAAATGACAACCGGCATTGTGGAGGAAAAGAAGCACTTCAAAATTCATTCTATCGAATGTAGCAATTTGGTTACTGATTTGCTCAAATGTCTGTTAACCCTTAGTTTCACTTTGTATAACAAGTTATAGAATCAGGCTACTATTAAATCAGAAGATTTAGGCCTGTAATAGTTGAGACACCAGCTTGATTATATTTTGTAAGGAGCAATTTTTACACTGCAACAAAGAAAAAAAAAGATATACACAGTATTTTTGGGAGATTTTGGGTGGCAACCATGGCTAGATCATTCCCTCCTACCATTTCCTTGGTATGCACATTGATGCCAGCATCTCTAGGTAGCCTTCATCTCTCCAACATGAAAGGTATGTTGGAAAAGAAGAGAAATCATCCATCTTTATGGCAATTCCCTGCTCCTTTTCCTGTGATCTTGAATTTTGACTGAGCATTGGGATAGCATGGACTAGGGAAGAGAGTAGGCAAACCTATACTGAATGTGATAGTTTCAGGAGATCTGAGGCAATATGACTAACTAGCAAGCATGCTCTTTTCAGTGAGAATCCCCCTTTAAAGGGAATCCTGGGAAGAGCTGTGTGCATAGCTCAGAGCCTGGTCTCGGATTCCAGAGCTCCACCTCCACCCTCCAGCAAGACTGCACTCAGCCCACCAAAGGCAGTTGGGGATCCATGCTTTTCAACCTCAAAGGGAAACAATGTAGTAAGGGGACGTGCAAAGTACATAATTCTTTAGTTATTTTTTATGAACATTTAAGTTTGTCAGTCCCCTTCTCTGCTTTTTCTAACTAGCTCTGAACTCTATGTTACTGTTTCTTTTCCAACAGGAAAGTGAACGCCAAAGGCCTAAAATCTACTGCTCCTTAGCAAAGTGGCACTGCAGTACATGCACTGTATAATATAGTCTATTCTCTTCCCTGAATCTTCCAGAAGAAAGTGTGCTCCTGAAAACCCTATCCCCTTTCTTTTTACCCTGTTTTATGGTCTCTTCTCCTTTACAGTCACATTCATTGCTACTTTTCCAGAATTCTCTTTTCTCCGAGTCTCACATGACCCTCATTAGCACAGGAGAATATGGGGTCTCCTGAGAAACACCAATCAGAGATGAGAAAAATGTGCTCCCACTTCTTGAACTCTAAAGAAATGCTGCTCCTTTCAATACAGGACAATTATCGTTCTATTACAAATTATGTGATATAATCTCTCTGGCTCTGTAGAGTGGGAAGATAGAGACACAATCACCAATATCAGCAATGTAGAGTCCTTGATTTGTCAGGGAACTCAGTTACAGCATTTGTGTCATTGCTTATATTTTGTTAAAATAAAGAGCATTTAACAACAGAACACAATGCACTGCAGTTGTATTCCATAGGGCTATGTCTCCACTAGTGAAAGTGAGTTTGAACTCGTTAGTTCAAGCTAATATGTTTGAACTTAGTTTGAACTAACCTTGTGTTAGTTCAAACAAACAACATGAACTAATTCAAACTAACTGTGTGGACTAGTTCAAACTAGTCCACAGGGTTAGTTCAAAGTAACTGACTTAGCTCAAACTTAGTAAGTTTGAATTAAGGTAGTTTGAATCTTTGCCATACTTAGTTTGAACTAATGTTTGGACTAAGTGCTTAGTTCGAACTAAGAACTCCTTAGTTTGAACTAAGGAACTTCTTAGGTCAAACTAAGGAAAGGCTAGGGTGGCCATGGACTAATTTAGTTCAAATTAAGCTTCCTTAATTCAAACTAAATTGCTAGTGGACACATAGCCTAGGACGCTTCTTCTTTTCTTGCATAACTTTCACTTTCCCTCTAACCTGGGCTCCTCCTAACATGACTATAGCTAAAGATAGAAGCTTTCATCTAACTTCATAAAGGACTGCAGACATTGCAAAGTACATGTCAGATCAGTTCTAACCAAATCAGGACTGCCATGTTATTTTGTTTTGTTGTTCAGAAATAAGTACTATATTATGGGTACACTATGGCATCAAGAGTTATATTTCTTCATTCTACCTAGCAAACACTGAGACATGAAATTAGTTCAATAGATAAAAATGGATGCTTTTCTGCATATCTTATGAAATTCATGTATGTACCTTGGTCCTCACTGTTCCAAAGGGAAAATTTTTCACAATAGGAATCAGTTGCTTAATTAGCAGAGAATAATTAAAACTCACCTCAGGGAAATTTACACGGCCCACAGCAATTATGTAGGGAAAGTTCATGGCTATTGCTTGAGGCCAAGTATAATCCAAGTAGTAACTTATATAGGTATGTTACAGAAATATACTATTCAAGATCACCTTCTAGCAGAGAGATGATTCCTGAACATTCCGGGAAAAAAACCCACTAACAACCAATTGTATAAGCATATCAACCAATGTATTAATTTCACTCCATTTTGCAGGATTAGCTGTCTACAATCAGTCATACTAATTTATGTTAATTCTTATCCTTTAAAAGGACTATATTTAATATATTAAACAAGACAAGCTTCAAAATTCAATATTAATGAACTATTTTAACGATCAATATGATCCAATTTATGTTTATTTTCAGTGTTCAATATGCCACCATCCAGTTTCAATACAACTTATGCCTGTTTTCATTCTTGATTTACATGAGGGTAATTTAGATGAGAATCAATTCCCTTATCTGTATATAGTAACAACATAATGTTCATTCAAAACATTAAGAGATCTACATTCTATGCACCTAGAGACTAGATAGGAAGCCCATGAGATCAGGGTTTTAAATCTGAGTGCTTCAGGCTGGCCGCAGTCAATACCCCTTTCTGTAGGTAGGTCCAGTGAAAGTACAATGTTATGCCCAATGAGGAAAATTATTTTTGAATCAATAGACACATTTTATTTATATTCTTTAAAGCCCACCTACTTTGCTGAATAAATTAATGACTAAACAAGACTAGCAGAGAATCTATGCCGTTGCAAATACAACAGAATTTGGTGTATTAACTAATTCTTGTGACGTTTACAAGTCCTTTAACAGGGGAAAAAATCATTTTGGGGTGATTTCAAATAGTTTATATTAAACAAAAATTACATCAGAACAGCACAAAAAGATCTGTTCAGGTGTTATTGAAGACCAAGTCTGACTTATTGTAAAACCCTAAAAAACCAGTTAAATGGCTGGAACTGTTTCCTTAACCTAAGCTTGGTGGGGTCACGTATTTTATCCCATACTGCATATGCTGCTGCACTAGAGGTCACACACATGTAGAGATCTTTGTGATGCATAAATAAAGGAACAGATTAAAGGCAGAAGAGTTGATCTTTTTTATACTGGTTTAATTCCATTAACTTCCCTGGAGTTACTCCTGATTTGCATCCATAATAAATGAGATCAGAATCAAGACACAGAGGCCACCTTAACTCAGAATGTCTTTGCTCTTAAAGATTTAAGACCCTTAAAATGATTTTATTATACTCTTTTTTAAAGTACTAAAATAATTACTTGGGAAATATTGCAGAGGTGGTGGCAGAGAGATTTGCAGGCACAGTGAGAAATATGGGAGGGGATCCTAGAAGAGTGAAGGAGAATGCCAAGGATATGGACATAGAGGACAAATGCTAAGTCTCAGTGGAGGAAAAAAGGCAGAACAGAAGGAGAGGTGTGGGAAACTTATAGTGAAATAGACCTTCAAGGAAGCCTACCTTGTGGTTAAAGTATGAAACTGGATTCTATTTCTGAATCTGTCATAGGCTTCTTAGACAATTCTCTAGATTTTTCTGTGTCTTACTGGCACCACCTGTAAACTGGACACAAAACTGATCCTTTTGATACTATTATTATTTGATGTGTGGTGGTTCCTCAGTCAGAATTTGGGTCCCATTGTGCCGGATGCTGAACAAATTCATAGGAAGACATGGCTACTTTTTTATTACAGTATAATCTAGGGGCCCTGATCACAAACCAAGGCCCCACTGTGTTAGAACTGTATAGAGGAGCTAGCTACAATTTTGCATTTATAATGCAGCTGACTGAGGAGCTCAGAAGGGTTTGCTGATACTTAAATAATAATGTAAACCACAAGGGAGATTTTCAAAGGCAGAAATGGCAAGCAGGCACCTAAACTCCCATGCCATTTAATAGAAAGAGCCTATCAGCCATTTGGGCCTTTGGAACTATCCCCCTTTGAGTTTCTCAAGCTAAAAATATTACAGTACTGCAAAATATCAGTATCAGGTGCTTGAAATAAGTGAGGGTGCCATGTTCCCTTCTTGCATAAAAATGTGCAGAGAGAAAATTATCTAAAAATCCTACATGGTAAATTGACAAGAACTGGACCTCATGCAGTTCATTCCCCCATACCACATAGCTGACAGCACTGTAATGATGGCAAGAAGGGGACTGTAGCTGAGATACATGAGGAATCTTGGTGTGATATCTCCACAGTTCACTCAGTTTTCCCTCTCCACATCAGTAGGAGCCAGATCACCTAATAGCAGCCTGGCTGTGACCCAGCAAACTTCTTTGTGCCAACTGACAGATAGAACAATGGATGCATAAGGTTTACCAGGGATTCTTTGAGATAACTATGTGCATAATTCAAAGGATGGCATGTAATTTCTCTGGCAAGAGCCTGTAGACACTGGTCATCATAATTATTGTGAAATGTATGTACAGGTAATATGTAAAAAGTTATGAATCTAGACTGGAAATTACATTCTTAAAATCTGAAAACACAGGTCACCAAGAGATGAAGTGCCTAAGACAGGTTCTGTAAGAAGTACCTTGGACAGAGAGTAGTAGAGGGTTACCTCTGTGCCAGGTTATTGAACGTCTCACAACATGAGTTTATATGGAACTACCAGCTAATTGAGACTGAAATCAAGCAGAGATCACATCATCTACAAAAAGGAACACACAACAAGAGGGTCAAGCGGGAGGACTAAAATGAAAAAATTAGTGTGATGTATCAGAAGATGCAGGGCAATACAAAGGACCCTTCCCTAAGGAGCAAATGTGATTTGTCTCCTCAAAGGTAGAACAGTGTCTTGTCTGGCTCGAAAATGCTGTTGAGCAATTTGAAATGATGGTGTCTTGCTAATTTGCTAGGCTGTAGAATGCATGTTGCAGTTTCATTTTACATGTAACAACTGATTTCCAATATTTCCTCTTTCTACTACCTGGATCTCTGTTTGGTGTTAAATAAAATCTTGGATGTTTTTTCTTATAACCTTACTGAATGTCGTGTTAAGTTGGAGCAGTGATTGGTGGTGTAACTGGTAAAATGGGAAGTACAGGGGTAGGTTCTGCTTTGAGCTGTGGATTGGATTAGATGACCTCCTGAGGTCCCTTCCTTCACTAATCTTCTATGATGCTAAGATCCGGCTTCTTTGGAGAAGGGAATCTGGGAATACTGTAGGAGTCCTGTGGCACTTAAAGACTAACATTTATTTATTGCATGAGCTTTTGTGGGAGAAAATCCCACTTCATAAGATGCTTTGAGGATGGGGGAAACTTCCAGAATGGGAGGAAATAAATGCAGGGGAGTGTAAGTCATGGAAACAGGTCACACTGTAACAGCATATCAAAACAGTTGTAAAGATTCAAACACTGAGGGACACCATCCAGAGGAAGATGAGGTCCAATCACCTGTTACAATAAGCCAATGTCCCTATTAAGTCCTGAGACAATGCAACCGAATTTGCAAATAAATTCAATGTCAGCAGCTTCTCTTGAAGCCTTGATCTAGTATTCATCTCTCTGAGCCTAGAAATTGATGTGAAATTGAATTTATTTGCACATTCAGCTGCATTAACTCAGGACTTAATAGGGACATTGGATTTTTCTCTCCTGCCCTCCCCCAAGTCAGCTACTCTGCCCCCAGGGATAGAGCAGGACAGCCCCTGGGGCAGACTCCACTCTCTCACCCTACCTCGGAGCTAGCCCTCCCCTCCCCTAGGGCAGAACAGCCAGCCCAGGGCAGGGCAAGAGCAGAGCCCAGTCTCGGGGCTGTCCCACCCTGCCCCTGGGCCAGCTGTTCCCCGCTCTAGGGGCAGAGGTGAGCTGGCTCAGAGAGAAGGCCAGGTTCCATCACCCCCTAACCCCCTGGGGGGGCACAAAAGCAAAAGCCAGCTTGGGGAACCCCAGCCCCTTGAGGTAGCCCTGGGTTTTGGGTGCATGCAATAAGGCAACTCTTCATAGTACATATAGGTTTACAGGACAGAAGTCTAGCAGTCCAGAGAAGGAGTCCAATAAGGACTGGTGAAGTGAAGGTGAGAATTCAGAAGAATCTGATTGTGTAGAGAGGAAAAAGATAGCATCAAGAGAAAGCAAAGGGATTCTCAAAAATCTAAGTATATTTCTCTGGTTCAGGAAAACAAGTTAGCACATGCTTAAGTCCCACTGACTGACTACATGTTTAAAGTTAGGTCTGTCTTTAAGTGCTTTCCTGAATCAAGACCTATATCTAACCAGAATGTAAAACATTAATAAGGCACAGATTCAATTTAAACATGTTTTAAAGAGACCTGTTTGGAAGATTCAAGGCTTCCCCTTTTGACCCCAAATTGGATCTCGATCCTTATGAACTATAGTTATTTTTGTTACATACCTGTAAGTGAGCTTTTTACATTTACTTCACTCATACACCTTTAATCACCAGAATGCTGACTCAACAGTATAAACTATGCTCACAAAAGTATTACAGCTCATTCACTAAACAAACAACACAACACCTACCATTTGGGAATTTATCTTATCACTCATATTACAACTTCCACATAAGATCCTAGGGGCTGGGGTTAGTAAAATAATTCACAGCACAGAATCTGTCAAGCTGAAAGCTCCAATTTTTAACAGATTGTGAAAGTGAATTTAGAGACATGCTCAGAACTATTTTGTACAAATTATGTTTTCTTTACATATCTTGTTCAATTTGTTTTGCACATAGAATTACTTGGATGCCAAAGCTGCCAAACAAGAAAATTTAGGGTAGGATTTTCAAAGGCATTCAACATTTGATTAACTCTGCTCCCCTGAAGTCAATAGGAAGTTTGATGGTTCTTTCTTTAACGTCTGAAAAGGCACTATGGAGCATGCTGCAGAATCTGGATGCAACTTGGAGGAAAAAGCACAAAATGCATGAGAAAAGAGTCTGGAGAAGGCACAAGGAGTTATGACTTGACATGAATGCTAATTGGAGTTGCAGCATCTCTGTAAATAATTCTATTAATAAACAGCAATTTTAGTTTTAGAAACATGAAGTCTTCTCACGTTATTAATCAGGTACAAGAAACACACTCTGGGAAGACGTGTGAAATACAGTTCAGAAATGATACAAATGTATTGGTGTAACCCTTCTGCTAGGGTGAGATGGCAGAGCAAGGGCCAGGTTCTATATCTAGGGATCTCCAAAAAATGTTACAACACCAAGTGGCTCATGCCCCCACTCAGTCTCCTAGGAAATCATGCACTGTTCCCTGGGCACCCTAGAGGATAATGCTTTCCTGCTTGCTAGCACAAGTCCAAGTGTAGTACACGGAACTTTTAATGGCAGAATAAAAGAATGTATAGATGCCATATCAAAACCAGAACTAGCTTGAAGAATCAGTGCAGGACAGGATTCCCACAAAACCCAATACATCATTCACTCCACCCCAGTGTACGTAGAGAATGTCTCTCAGGCTTGCTGTCTGCCAGCATCTCCTGCTGGTCACTCACCCCTGTCTGCCAGCACTGCCCACTGGTCACTCACGCCATCTGCTGACTGTTCGCTCCACCTGCTGTCCACCAGCACCACCTGTTGGTCACTCTTCAGTGATTTCAGCTCTTAGAGAGGATCTCAGTCCTCAGTGATTTTGGCTCTTGACTTCAGGACACCAGAGACAGCTCCTCTGATGAAAATAACAAAGGAGACTCCACAAAGAGTCATCAAATCTATCTTTTAACAGTGGGACGGGCAAGGCATTGCTTCCGGCATTGCTCATTAGCAGAGCTAATGCTACCCACACCCCCTTTTCTCTACGTTCACAAAAATGAAAAACAGAGTTCTTACTCTTTCAAGTTCTGTGTTGCTCATGGTGACTCTTCCACCAAATAGGCTAAACAGAGTCCATATAATCAAAGGGTAACATATTGTGAAAAGACAATATTTCATTTCCCTCTACAGTTAAAATAGAGGTATTGACAGATTTGTGATCAAATCAGCCCAAATACAATTTACCATCATGCCCTGCACTTATATAGTGAGATTATGCTAATACCTAATTGTATTTATGCAAATACAAAGACCATGCATATGCCCCGCTCTTAGCTGTAAAGCACAAGAAGTGCCCAGCCTGTAGACCTGCCTGTAGACGTCAGATATAACTAGATACAGCTACACATTGAAGAAAGGATAAATTTTACACATTTGAAGACATTTCCACCAATTGTGTTGCTTCTGTTATCTTGCACTGCATTTGTACTTTACTGCAGTGTTTTAGAATAAGATTATACTAATCCTGCTTCCTTTTGCAGACAGTTCTTGAAAAGCTGATATGCATCTCATCAGATGCTGAGGCACAATGAAAACTGAAAATGAATACGTTCATTTTCCCTGAATTTATGAAGTCTTGTTCTAACTGCAGTTCCCCCACTCCGAAAACATCCCAGGACTAAGATGCAGTACTCATCCAGTTGTAGTTGTTGATATTTACAATTATTACCCTTATTATAATGATTCTTTTCAACCATTACCACAAGGCTTAATCCCCATGCATGGTTTTATAATGATCATAGACTATGCTGAGAAAACGATCTAATTTATTTTATAATTAATGGAGTGTGAAAATTTTACTTACAAGGTAGGGACTTCTTGTCACTTGAAATGTAATTTATATCATTCATAGAACATATATGCTTCATATTACTAATTAAAGGCATGTTCACTTGACAAGAAGTAGGGAATTTCACATTTCAAGCCAAATGAACTGCAGTGAATCTTTCACTTGAGAAGTCCATTTTGTCATTGGACAAAAGCAAATTGTTTACTATAAATAGTATAAGGTCACATGAAAGAATGTGCTTGGCCTTCAGATATCTTGATTCTGATATAATTAAAATAACTAACCAATTGTGGAATGGTAATCAAAAGTCAAAGCTTAATGAACTGCAGAAATAATACTTACATTTTCCATCACAAATCCCCAATTAGCATAATAAACACAGAATATTACTATTAAATGAAAAACAATGAATGCTATTTTTATTAGTTATTTTCAGGTAGGAATTGTATATTGTATATTAAACATATGGAAAGATATTAACTGCGTTGCTATGTTAAACTTCAGCAGCTAGCTTTCTACAGTTTAACTTACAGAATATATGGACCCGCTACATTAAATAACCCATTATTTTCTCCTTATATCTGTATTGAAAATAAGCCCTTCTGTCTCTGGCTATGTTCACACAGGGTATGCTTGTTTCGAAAAAAGACGTTTTCAAACAAGCTGTTTCGAAATAACATATTATTTCGAAACACCTTATTTCGAGGACAAAAAACTGTGTCCTCGAAATAAGGCAGCGAAATAGCCTGGGGAGGGGATTGCAGGCACCGGCGGGGTAAAACGCGGCTGGGCGCTTTACCCCGCGGTGCCTGCAGGGGCTGCAGGCACCCACCAGAAGAGGGGCGCAGGGGCACCTCACCCCGGGGGCTTTAAAGCCCCCGCTGCCCCCAAACCTGGGGGTGCGGCCCCGGCGCGCGGCTGGAGACCGCTGCTGCCGGGGCCGGAGTGAGCGCCGGCCCGGAATCCCC
>ML682014.1:29274467-29323930 GCA_007922195.1 Podocnemis expansa
TGCCGGGGATTCCGGGCCGGCGCTCACTCCAGCCCCGGCAGCAGCGGTCTCCAGCCGCGCGCCTGAGCCTCACCCCCAGGTTTGGGGGCAGGGGGGGCTTTAAAGCCCCCGGGGTGAGGCACCCCTCCACCCCTCTCCTGGCGGGCGTCTGAAGCCCCTGCAGGCACCGGCCAGGTGAGGCATGGGGCTGCGCGGCGCTCCGCTGGTGCCTGCAGTCCGCTGGAGGCACCGGCGGCGTGCGGCACAGCCCCGCGCCGCGCCCCCCCGCCCCCGCGGACACCCCTCAGCACCCTAGCCAGAGTGCTGAAGGGGGGCTGCCATTCCTCCCAGGGTGCTTAGCACCCTGGGAGGAATGTGACATGTTGTTTCAGAACACTTTGTTCCGAAACAACATGTCCGAACAGGGCTGTTTTGAAACCTCTGTTTCGAAACAACCCTGTTTCGAAACACAACGAGGTTTAAGTTGTTTCAAAACAACCATGGCCATTTCGAAACAAGCTGTTTGCTTGTTTCAAAATGGCCTTGCGTCGTGTGGCCATGGCACTTGTTATTTCAAAACAACCTCTGTTGTTTCGAAATAAGAAGTGTGTGTTGCCATACCCTCTCTTTTTTTGCATAACATTTCATTTCTATTCAGTTGTCATCTGCTGTTAAAGACACGCACTTCTGTATATCTATGTGGGAAATTCACATGCAACACACCGTTTAGTACGTGTGTTACATTCCCTTTTCCGACTAATACAATGAAGATATGAATCTGTTACAGCCCTCAGCATGAAAGCCTAGTGTTTAGTTCAAGCTTTCAGCTCTGGAGTACCCTGGTCCAATCCCCAATGTGTGGACTTAGATGGCAGCCATCACATGTACATTGCTCCCAACCAGCAGAGTTGTTCAGAATTTACAGCAGTATAAATTCAGGCCTGGCTGTAGATCGATTCTTTCCCCCCACCCACCAGCATACTGCTGTTGACTTAAAGTGCTCCACATGGAGACAGGGTTTTGATGACAAATATCCCTCCGTAGGATTGAGGCCTAAGTGTGATCAGAATCTGGCCCTTTCATTTTATCCAGGGAGAACAGATATATTAAATTACTACAAATATTTATTATTGGATTTTTCATGATCTTTATTATAGTAGCTGAGAATCTGACAAACATTAAATGAACATATCCCTTATTAATGTGGTAGGAAATATCATTATGTTTATTTTCAAAATGGGAAAGTGAGGCACTAAGACACCTACATCTCCAAAAGCATCCCCCAGTGCTGAGTCCTTTCATTTTTGCATACCAAGTTTTAGACCTGTGGGGCCTCATTTTCAGAGGTGCTGAGCACTCACTCTACTATTGATTTAGCAGATTTAGCCTCTGTGGATGGTAGATCAATGTAGCTTTATATCTAGTTATACTAGGAAAGACACTTAGCGCAGAGAAAAACATAAACAAAACCTATTTTTATTGCATAGTTGAGTTAAATGACATTGGGGATGTAATGATTTTTTCTCTAGCCAGAATAAGTGTGAAGAATTCTAACAGGTGCAATGAATATCAATGAGAAGAATAAGTTGTCTGGCTTTCTAGAATTTATTTCCAAAACAAAGTGTTTTCTTTAAAAGAATAAAATCCCCATTTACCTGTCCGACAAGTCTGTCATTAACTGAAAAAGACATCCTCACACCCATTCCATTTAATAGCAGCTACTTGACAAGAGTTTTATAGAGCAAAGGAGAGAGATGGGTCTTATTAAAAAATAAAGTAGTTTTTTACAGCAGCCACGTGAATCATCATGCAACCAAGTGTCTGTACTTAGATGTTCTTTGAGAAGAGAGATTCTTCCTTTTCATTTGGGAGCTATATACAAATCACTTATAAATATTTTAAATGGTGCTGCTAAACAAGAATTTGTGGGCTTATTCTTCAGGTCCAGCTGCACTGTGCTTAGAGGAGGGCCCAAAACGGGCATATGAAGTAAAGGGGATGATATCATAGAATCATAGGGTTGGAAGGGACCTCACAGGTCATCTAGTGCAACCCTCCACCAGAGGCAGGACCACTCCCACTAAACCATCCCAATCATGGTTTTGTCCAGCCAGGCCTTAAACACCTCCAAAGATGGAGACTCCACCACCTCCCTAGGCAGCTCATTCCAATGCTTCACCACTTGCCTAGTAAAAAAGTTTTGTCTAATATCCAGCCTCGACCTCCCTAACTGTAACTTGAGACCATTGCTCCTCGTTCTGTCCTCCGTTACTACCGAGAATAGTCGAGCTCCGTCCTCCTTGTAGCATCCCTTCAAGTAGTTGAAGGTTGCTATCAAATCCCCCCTCAATCTTCTCTTCTGCAGACTAAATAAGCCTAATGCTTTCAGTCTTTCCTCATAGGGCTTGTGCTCAAGCCCTTTAATCATTTTGGTTGCCCTCCACTGGACTCTCTCTAGTATATCCCTGTCTTTTTTGTAGTGGTGAGCCCAAAACTGAACACAGTATTCTAGATGTGGCCTCACCACTGCAGAATAGAGGGGAATGATCACATCCCTTGATCTGCTGGTAACACTGCTTTTGATGCAGCCCAGTACGCCATTGGCCTTTTTGGCCGCAAGAGCACACTGCTGACTCATATCCAGCTTCCCATCCACCATGACCCCCAGGTCCTTTTCCATAGTGCTGCTACTTTGCTGAATGTTCCCCAGCAGTGCATGGGGTTTTTCCATCCCAAGTGCAGGATTTTACACTTGTCCTTATTGAAGCTCATACGATTTCTATTGGCCCAATGTTCCAATTTATCTCGGTCTCCCTGAATCCTGTCCTTGCCCGCCAACGTGTCTACTGTTCCCCCCAGCTTGGTGTCATCCACAAACTTACTGAGAATGCAGTCTATTCCATCATCCAGATCATTGATGAAAATGCTGAACAGAACCGGCCCCAGGACCAACCCCTGGGGCATACCACTCGTGACTGGTTGCCAGGTAGACATGGATCCATTGATTCCTACACGCTGAAACCATTGATCTAGCCAGTTTTCTATCCACCTTATAATCCACCTATCCAACCCATTCTTCTTTAATTTGCCAATGAGAATGCTGTGGGAAACTGTATCAAATGCCTTGTTAACATCAAGGTATATCACCATCAATGGATCTTTCTGCATCCAGAAAACCAGTCATCTGATCATCGAAGGAAATGAGATTGGTCAGGCATGATTTACCCTTGGTAAATCCATGCTGACTGTTCCTGATCACTTTATTTTCCTCTAAGTGTTTGAGAATGGATTCTTTGAAAACCTGCTCCATAATTTTTCCAGGGATTGAGGTGAGGCTGACAGGTCTGTAATTCCAGGGATCCTCCTTCTTCCCTTTCTTGAAAATAGATAGTATAGTTGCTTTTTTCCATTCTTCTGGCACCTCCCCCATTCTCCATGAGTTTTGAAAGATAATGGACAGCGGTGGTGCTATCTCATTGGCCAATTACCTTAGCACCCTTGGATGCAGTTCGTCCAGCCCCATGGACTTGTGCACATCCAGCTTCTTTAAGCAGTCCTTAACCTGACCTTCCATCACCAAAGGACTCTTTTCTTCTCTCCAGTCTGCCCTACCCATGGTAGTGGGCTGAGAGCTGACCCTGCCTGTGAAAACTGCAGCAAAAAAAAAAGCATTGAGCCGTTCAGTTTATCCCTCATCCTCTGTCACGAGGATGCCTGCCCCATTCAGCAATGGACCTACACCATCCCTGATCCTCTTCTTGTTATTAACATACTTGTAGAACCCCTTCTTGTTATCCTTTACATCCCTCGCTAGCCGCAACTCCATTTGTCTTTTGGCCTTTCTGATTTTATCCCTGCAGTCCCTAGCAATATCTTTATATGACTCCTTGGTCATCTGACCAAGCTTCCACTTCCTGTAAGCTTCCTTTTTATGTTTAAGCTCAGAGCAGAGCTCTCTGCTAAGCCATTCTGGCCGCCTCACATGTTTATTCTTTCTCCTAATTGGAATGGCAACTTCCTGTGCCATTAGCAGGGTTTCTTTAAAATATAACCAACTCTCTTGGACTCCTTTCCCCTTCAGATTAGCTTCCCCAAGGGATCCTGCCCATCAGTTCCCTAAGGGAGCCAAAATCTGCTTTTTTGAAGTCCAGGGTTTGTGTTTTGCTTCTTTCCTTCCTTCCTTTAATCAGCATCCTGAACTCAACCATGTCATGGGCACTACTGCCTAGCTTGTCATTTACCTCTACCTCCCTGATCAACTCTTCCCTGTTTGTGAGCAGCAGGTCAAGAGGTGCAAGGCCCCTAGTTGGTTCCTCCAGCATTTGTACCAGAAAGTTGTCCCCAACACTCTCTAAAAGCTTCCTGGATTGTCCATGCACTGCTGTATTGGCCTCCCAGCAGATGTCAGGGTAATTGAAGTCCCCCATGAGCACCAGGGCCTGTGATCTAGAAGCTTCCGCTAGTTGTCCATAGAACACCTCATCCACCTCCTGCTTCTGGTCTGGTGGTCTATAGCAGACACCCACCACAATATCCCCCTTGTTGCTTTCCCCTCTCAATGTGACCCACAGACTTTCTACTGGCATGCTTCAACTTCCATAATGGAGCTCTGAGCAGTCATAGAGCTCTTTCACATATAGTGCTACTCCTCCCCCTCTTCTTCCCTGCCTGTCTTTCCTGAACAGTTTATACCCATCCATGGCAGAGCTCCAGTCATGCAGACTATCCCACCACGTCTCTGTTATTCCAGTGATAACATAGCTCCTTGTCTGCGCTAGTACTACCAATTCTTCCTGTTTATTTCCCAGACTCCTTGCATTAGTGTATAGGCACCTAAGATACCCGGCCGATTTCCCTAATTTGTCATTTTGATTTTCAATTCTATTACATATACCTCTTTGCATTTTTTCTAGGAGTTGTCCTCTCCCACTCTCCTCATGTATTGGGGCTTCAGTGGAACATTTAAGACAATTATTTGATTCCCACCCCATGTTCCAACTACCTTCTCTTTTATTTCTGGTGTTACAGTTCCAGCAACCCCCAAGTTCCATCCCTTTCCCCAGATCTCCCATATTCTCACTTACCTATGGGCTTTGGTCTCCTTCCCCCTTTGAACCTAGTTTAAAGCCCTCCTCACTAGGTCAGCCAGTCTGTGCCCAAATATGCTCTTCCCCTTCCTGGACAGATGAAGGCCATCTCTGCCTATCAATCCTCCTTCCTGAAACAGTACTCCGCTGTCAAGGAAGCCAAATCCCTCCTGACCACACCATCTTCGCAGCCAGGCATTCACCTCTAGGATGCATCTGTCTCTCCTCAGGCCTCTAGCCATGACTGGAAAGATCGAGGAGAACACCACCTGTGCTCCAAACTCCTTCACCCTCGCTCCAGAGCCCTGAAGTCACCTTTGATCTGCTGAGGATCACCTCTTGCAGTATCATTGGTACCCACATGGATAAGAAGCATGGGGTAGTAGTCTGAGGGGCGGACGATTTTTGACAATCCTTCCATAACGTCTTGGATACGGGCACCTGGCAGGCAGCATACCCCCCTAGAGGCCTTGTCAGGGTGACAGATGGGTGCCTCCGTTCCTGTCAGGAGTGAGTCCCCAATCACCATAACCCTACGTTTCCTCTTAGGTGAGATGGCTGTGATCTCCCCAGCCTCTGGGGTGCCTGGCCTCTCCTCTACCTCCTGCATTGTCTCTAGTGCCGCATAACAGTTCCTCACCACAATGGATGGTGGGACGTGAGCAGGCGTGGAGCACTGTCTACTGCCAGAGGTGACCAGCTGCCACTGTCCTCCCTCTGCCATAGGCATCCCATCCGTTTCCAGCTCTGTGGCAGTAGCCCTTGGCACCAGGATAGGGACAATATACAACCATTGAATTGCCCTAATCCTCAAAACTTCCATGGGTCAGGTTTCCTCTGGGATAAGTTAATGCAACCTTAGTTCAGCTGTAACCCTGCTGTCTGAGAGCTCCAGGGGCCATCAGATCAGCCAAGAAATTCTAGAGCAGGGGTCTCAAACACACAGCCAGGGGGCCACATGACGGCCCTCAAGCTATTTCCTGTGGCCCGCAACAACACTACTGTTACTCATATTTGCAATATTGTTGTATGGAAAGATTTCAGTGTTGTGGCCCTCGGGCTAAAGTACCAGTCCTCATGCAGCCCTCTACTAGTCCTCATGTGGCCCTCATGGTGATTTGAGTTTGAGGCCCCTGTTCTAGAATGGACCAGTACACTCACACATCCTTCTTTGCCCAGGCCCTCTACACCAGGAGCTTGCAAGGGTACAGCATCATTAGTCCATCAGTTGACAGCATCCATCTTTCCCTCATATGAGGTGAAACCTTATTTGCCCAGTTGGCGTTGTGTCACTTAAATCTCCAGGAGAGAGAGAAAGGAGACATTTTCAAAGTATTTAGCACTTTTACAAAGACATCCTTGCCAATGTAACTGATGTGAATCAAATGTGTAGGTTGAACTTCAGTTGCTACTTCCCACCACTCCCCACAGATTATGATTTATTCACTTTATTTTCCACAGAATGGATTTTGGGGTCTACTGTAGCCCCCTGATCTTCCTAATCTGGAAGAAACTGTCCTTGCTGGATTTCTTTCTTTGTATTCTTATTCTTCTATTAATGCTCTTAATTTTGTATATCACATTAGAAGGGGCAAAACTACACAGAACACAAAATGTCAAGGCTTCAGTGTCAATATAAATCTAATCCTGTAGAGTAGTAATGCCAGATCTCCTTTACTAATTTGGTTTTGAGACACTCTAACACTCAATTTTCATTTCAGTTTTAATGTTTGCAAGTACACAGAGGAGCAAATAAGTTGTTTCATTTAGGACACTGGACCTGATTTATAACAGTGTGAACTAATTATGACTAGTGGGGCTCAGTGGAGTGTGAAACCAGCACACAGTATTATTACTATGCACTACAGTAGCACAGAGACACCCCAAGTGCTAGACTCTCTTCCAACATAAAGTAAAAGACAGTCCCTAGCCCAAAGAACTTACAATTTAAATAGATGGTGCAGGCAAGGGCATATTATCAACATCTTTTTTTTCAAATGGGAAACTGAGGCACAGAGCTGAAGGTGCATTCACCAGGTCATACTGGGAACCTGTGGAAGCACCAATAGCTGCGCCTAGATGCCTGAGTCACATCCCAATGCCTTAATCTTAAAACCATTGTTCCTCTCCATGAGAGAAGAGATATCGATCCTGCAGCTTTGCAAAACAAAAAAGCTTCAGATAAGCCTTCGCTAAGTGCTGAATTCATCTGTAGTTTTCAGTGAACATCAACTTTTTCCTAAACTAAAGACATTGGATTCTCTCACCAGCATATTTTAAATGCATCTGTCAAAACTGTTTTAAATACAAATCATGGGAAGTTATTTTTAATGGAGAAATATAACCCTAAAACAGACCTTCTCAAATCATTTATACAGAATCACTTTTTTCTTCCTCCCCCCACCTAACTCCCTTGACATGCAAAGTTATGGATTTTATAGCTGCTAATTCTTAATAATAAACTTACTCCATACTGTAATATTAGCTTACCTCATATGAGCATTGCAAAATATGCCAAGCTTGTGAGAATAAATCAGCCATCTGGGTCTGCAGGTGTTTACAGTACAGAATAAATTAAGAAGTGAAAAGGCATTGAGAAGGTTACAGTTGAATAATTACTGTGGAAAGCTGAAAATCTTAGGCACCAGTTCAACCACTGAAGATGCATTACATTGCCCTTTTAAGATTAGTTTCCACTCTCATTACATTAGCCTCCCTGTCTGAAAGTCCCGTCTTTTCTTCAAATATATTCTTTCCACAGAATGTTTCCTGTAATTAAGCTGTGTTGATGCTTGTTCTTACAGGTTTGTGGGGGGTTTGTTTTTGTTGTTGAACTTATGTGACAATTTCAGTTATGATTGTTGAGAGGAAAGACTCCTGCTTGTCTGACAGTCTTTCATCTGAACCTCTGCTGGTTTGGTTATTCATTTCACTCCCTGCAAATTTCATGGAGGAAGGTTAGACTCAACTGCAATTGGAACAAAGTACAGAAATGCTTGGGACAGGATGTGGACATATTATTACTAGCTTCTATGATGTTACCTTATACCACCAAGCTTTGCCATTGACATCAATGAGCTCAGGATCAGATTTCTATTGAACTTGCAAACTAGGGAGGTGAGGGTTAAGTAGGTAAATATTAAAGAGATAACAGATAAATAATGATGTAAAATACATAACATCTATTTTTATTTTTCAGTATAGTAATGTGTGGACTGCAATTCTGCTTATGACTTTATATTCAAATTCCACACTCATTCATGTGTGCCACTAAAGGGAATGTGAATGTGATGTCATATTTGAGGGTAGAATTTACCTTTTAAATGAGCCTATCAGAAGATTTCTAGGAAATCTAAAACAGTGATGCTACAATAAGAACAAAAGACAATCCTCAGTTCCCATTTGAATTTAAATATCCTTTTCAAAAAAGGTAAAGGAAAAGTATTTTACTTTCTGAAGATTAAGCAGGTTGAAATGTTTACTTAAGAAAAATTCAAATGAAAAAATTGAGAATTGGTTCATTTTTTAAACACCCTGTCAATATAGTGAAAAATTAGACATTGACAAAATTGTAGCATGGAAAATTTTGATGCATTTAAAATAGATGATGATACTTTTTCAACCAACTCTAATAATTATAAAAGAAATCTTAAGTACACAGTGAGTTGTCATGCCTCCATCATTTCAGTAAGAGTTAACACCAAGTTGTTTCATGAGTCACTCACTCTGCCTAGCGGTGGCCTCCTCAATTGGAACACAAATCATGGATGGGGAGCTTCTCACTATTCTTAGTGTAACTTGTTTTAGTTTACACTGTGTACCCCAGTTCTTGAGCAGAGGTGGTCACAAAGAGCACATAGGCAAGCCCATTATTCAGGAATCTCAGGCAAAAATCAATGCACGGTTCCTTGCGAGCCACTCCATCTCAGGAACTGATGCAAGTTAGAAAGATTAAGAAAAGAGCCATGTCCCTTGCTGCTCATCACAGAATGCTCCAAAAAGAAACTACACTTTAAAACAATAAAATATGTCTTCGAAGACTGAACATTACCCACATTCTATGAATAAAAGCTTAACAATTCCTTGTGGTAACTCTCATGATAACATAATGAGCCAAGTGAATCCCTTTGCCCATGTTGATGAGATTTCTCTCTCTCTCTTTGTATGTAATATAATCACTTTTGAAATCTGCATCTAAAATACTCAAAAATTTCAGGATGTTCTAGGCAACAGGAAGAAGATGCCTTCATACCATTGGTCCTGTAATGATTTCCCAATAGAGAAAATTATACTTGATTTCATTGTCTTTCTAACCCTCTAGTCTTGGCCCAAGGGAGTCTCTAGGAATAGAACTTTAGTGAAGTGTTACATGTATGATCAGGAGGAGTTCCAGCGAAGGCTAGAGACATAAGGTCTCCACAAGATAGCTCTGAGTGAGATTTGCGTAGATCCTACCGGATATGCTGTAGGTTTGGAGTTAGCTTGTTCTGTGGGGAAACAGAAAATCCTGTCTCCCGAGAAGATGATTGGGGAGGAACTTCCTGAAGGAATTGCAAGAGATTTGCTTCCCCAGAGACCCATGGCTTTTTCTGCTGAAAAGGAAAATCCAGGTTCATGTTATAAGTTTACTGCAAGCTTTACTTCCCCATACAATGGACATTATTGAACTAGAACAGTATAGTTTTGCCATGAGAAAATGCTAATAATTTAACAAAATTAAAATGAATCATGTCAATGAAAATCAACAGTCATTTTAGAAAAATCATCAAAATGTTTATTTTAATAAAGTCAAAGCAATTTCTTCCAACTTTATCATTTTGACTTTCATATAATAATTTACATTAGACAGTCAAAACATTTAGTATTTTAAATCTTATATAGTCAAATGAAGCACTTTGACCTTATTGAAATAAAAGATTTAGCTAAGGTCATTTTAGTATTTCCAAAATGAAATTTTTCATTGGAATTGTTTCACAGGGAAATTCAATTTTTTTTTCCTATTGAGAACAAAAAGACAATTTGAAATGTCAATATGTCAATTTCCCACAGGATAGAAATTCTGAGTTTCAAACAGCTCCAATAAAAACATCAGATTTGAAGCAGAAATTATGGGACAGATAAACATGCAGCTCAAAAGCACTGTAAATCTTTGCATAAATACTTCTGAAGAGAAAAGGAGCTTTCCACTCTTTAATGATAACATTGAGGCTCAGTGCTCTATCTGGTGTCACCTACCACCAGCATTAGCAACAACAATAAAAACATCTTGATGCCCTTAGTCTGTGGAACTACTTTGATTTATTTTCCTTTCATCATTCCTTACTCAAATTACAGGTTAGTATGAGGAAGCACAGACTATCTTGGTCTAATTATTATCCATACATCACATGAGATTTGATATTTCCAATAGCTGCCATTTTTAAAAGGGAATGACAACATTTCTTTTATTGAATTAGTTTATAAGAGTATTTTTCTTGTTCATAGTACTTCTTAAATAGCCTGCATTAGTTGGCTCTAGAGTCTACTACTCATTACAGCCCAAGGTATTTATCTAGATAATAAGAATATTCTGACGTATAATAATTAATATTAAATATATATAAACAAGAGTTTTAGAGGGGATATAAACTATCAAATTTAGGGATATAAGAAAACCACTGTGGGTTAGCAATTAAACTGTTGCTGGGAAGGTTATTCACAGCTGCCTGCTCCCGGATCTCTTTTATGAAGAAGCTGGTACTATAAAAAGTAGGTCACTGGATTACACAGCACATTGGTCTGATTCAGTATGGCAAATTCTGTTTCCACATTACATTTTAATCTCCAGTACTGCAAGGAATTCAATGCCATTTATTAATTTTTCTGAGCTGCATTCTTTTGTTGATTTAAAATGTAAATGACAAATAATCCTTTAAAAAATGTCAGTTTCTTTCCCCTCAGCTCCCCATACTTTATGCATTAAAAAAGGCCTTTGATGTTTTTCTTTCTTCCAGAAAGTTTTCATTTTTCATCTAGAACTATTGATAATGTCTGGTCTGATCTTAATTGGAGAACAAACCTCACAAGAGTTAACAAAGTCTTTTAGACATGACAAGATCTGAAGTTCTAATGTAAAATCTAACAGGAAAAAGTCTTTAAAAAATAACACCAAAAATGGCCTTCTTTATACATCAAAGAACAAAAATGGTATGTGCCCAATCTCTCTTCCTTTGCAAGTCACCTTTTAAGACTCATGAATTTTATTCCCAGTTCTATGCTAATAATATTCAGGTGAATGTATTATTTATTTTCAAGTTTTTCCAGGGACATTGACTTTTGTGTTTAATAATGTACGACCAATATCACAAACTAGCCACATCATTATTCCATGATATTAAGTAGTAGAAGAAATAATTCCTATTCAAGAACAAGTATTGCTCTGTCAAGATTATTTTTTTCCTCATGATGTTTTTTTCTCCCCTCCCAGCAATGAGCAAACATGGATTCCTTTCTTGATTCTGCTTGCTATTAGAATTGCTAGCTCCTATCAACTATCAATAGTAGCTAGGATTAATTATTTGATCTCTTGTCAGCTTGAGGAAGGAATTTGCTATAAAATAAAATGAAATTGTGCATCTAAAGTCAGAGACCATAATCAATTTTTTGTTGTTGCTAATGTAACTCACAGAGTTTAGCCTACCATTTGAATGCAAGTCAGCCGTTGAACAAAGGTACAAGAAAAGGAAAGCAGTTCCTGAATATACTTTCTTCAAACTTTTACGTTTCTGTGCAAAGTTCCATTTTTCATGGAATGGGGTACTTCACCTATTTGGTAAGAATTAGGTTTCTAAATAAAACTTTGGAGAGTTCCATCTATTAGAAGTTACCCATGCAGGCATTTTTAAACCTTGCATCACCACAGTCCCTTAGCATCTAAATGGATTTTTCTAATGCTAGCGTGAACATAAAGCACACATTGCATTGAGCTCCAGCTTCGCGTAGCTGAATAGAGGGGCCTTCCCTAAAAAGGAGTAGTCTGGGTATCGACCCCCCTCCTAGAACAAGGTAAAGCAGCTACATGGCTGATCTAGCTGAGCTAGAAAGAACAATCCAGAGCGGCCCTTCTGACCCTCATGAAATACTCTATCACAGTCATTTTCCACCATGTGCTTTAAGAACAGTCTGAGTGTGCCACAAAATTTTGTACAAAGGTAATGAAAATCAGTGTAAAACAAACACTGTTTTATCTTAAACAATATTCTATCTAACCAAAATTACAACTCATAAAACTTATGAAAATTAATCATCAAATTAAAAGCAAGGTATCAGATTTTTGATTCTAAAATGCAGGTGGTCAAAGGTCAAAACTGAGATAGCTTGTTTTATTTTCCAGTGGATCTGAAACAATGCATTTGGTCCTCCATTAGCTTGCTGTATGCACTATGCTGCAAATCTCACTAGTGAGACTGTAGCCGTAATAAATGTAAGTAAATGTGATATTTATGAGCAATCAATTAAACTGAAAAAATGTGATGTCCTGTGGAATTGTGTGTCTCTTTGAAGTGTGCTGTGTTACTGAAAAAGTTGGGACCACTGCTATATTCCTGCCCCAACACTCACCATTCTCCTTCCCGAATCTCCAGCTGGCACTACCCTGTTACCTATTCCAGCACATTACCATACATTGCCTAACAAGTATTACACGGACCACACACTACTTGAGAAAGCTATTCAGCAACAAAGAATAGTCACTTGGGAAAGGGATGCTCATTGCATGAGGCTGGTTGCCAAGATATATTTCTAACTACTGTAGTAGAGATAGTTGCAGTAAAGCTAAATCAGATGTATTTGAACACTACTCAGATGGATTGTTTGACTATTGTCAGCCAAAAACTTCTTCCCAGATTAAAAAGTTCCTGAACAACAGAGCACATTGGAAATTCCAAATTTTACCCACAGAAAATTTCCTAGAAAATATCTGACTCACAAAAATTTTACACCTGAAATATGCAAGTCTTGCACAGGAAATATTCTGAAAAATACTCACTCCTTTAATTTGACTTAAAAGGTTTCATTTTTATGCTTCATTTCTGTCTTCTAACCCTGTTTTTTCCCCTCCCATTTTGATTTTTCTAATAGAAAAGAGGAGAAAGATAAAAAACTGTATGAATCTCACCTTTCTTACTACTACTTTAACCCAACTGAGAAAAATTGGAAAACAGCTTTTAAAAGAAAAGGGTGGGGGCAAATTTGCATGTCTGTATGAGGAAAATCTGCATCTAATTAAAAATTAGACACAAGATGGCATGCCAAAGGTAAGCAAACTTGGATCAAGTTTGCTTGTAATGGGTGTGGAGACAATCACAACATGACACAAAAAGTATCCAATACAATTGGTGTGGTAGAATACATGCAAAATATTAAGTGCTTTGTAAAAATAAGTGTCATTTGATGTATGAAGATATTAAACCTGAAGATAGATTAGAACTTGGGTATGCATGATGAAAAACTCTTAGAGGTCAGTGTTCAGCTCTGTACTCAGTTCAGGGCTACCTTTATCAAATATGATGAGCAGGCAGACATATCTAGCAGTCACAACGATTCCTTGCTAAAATTCAGCATGGAAATTAATGCCCTCTTCACATTGAATTATATATGAGAACATTCTTCTGCAAAGTGGCTCTGTGTTAGATATGCAAATATTTACTCTCAGAATTCCACATGTAATTTTTATGATTAACCTTTTATTTCATACTCTTTGAAACATTTTTTAACTGGATCCAGTGAAGATGTGCAGATCCTTTTCATGTGTAAGTCAGACTATGGTTATGTTGATAACTGTTTAAAAAAAACTCTACAGGATTTGGGAGGGAATTTGAGTGGCAATCATAATTTATTTTTTATTTTGTAAAAGGGTACATTTTATGGGGAAAAATTAAACCAGAGCTTGATGTTTGCCACTATGAATTAAGAGACATGAATGCCTCTGCATGAGCCATTTTTCAGATTTTGTCTTTTATGCTAGTAGTTTAAACTACCTCCTTTATCATCTCTTTAGCTTGTCTATCTCAGATCAATGGGAGATTAAAATTAAGATAGCCCCACACTAAGAAAAGAGCCATGAAAATACAGGTATGGATAGGAGAGGAGAAAACATTTCAGGGCATTATAATACAGCACATTGGACTTTGTAATTGCATCAAATATACATGTGGCCAAAAAACTGCAAGAAACAAGGAGTATTTAGTTTTCTGTGTTTACTTTTTTTTTTTTATAGGGTGGTTGGATACAGCCCATCCTATAGGAAAAAAGCTAAATATTATTCCAATCTTATTTAGAGGCTCAGTAAAATTGAAATACATAAATTTTCCAAAGCTAGTCAATGATTTCACTGTGAATTAGAGTAGTGTATTCATAAATACTAATGCAAGGCAGATTCTGATACTCTTATTCATGTGGCCTCATTCCCGTAAGTGGTCCTATTTAGCCCTGGTCTACACCGTGGCATGATTTTGGCAGCAATCAAAGAGAGATATGCAAAGTACTTAAAATACCTTGCATATCTCCCTCTGATTGCCTACATTTACTTACTGCGCTGTCTTCAGTAGGCTGAGTCGGAGGAAGCCTCTTCCTTCTGATTCAGCACTGCACTCCTTGCCAGGGTGGGCTTACTGAATCGATGTCATAATCAGCTGAGCGGGTCTTCTCAGACCAGATCAGTCGATCACGGAGATTAATCTGAGGGCAGCGAATTTGCTGCCATCAGGGAAAATAAGCCCTTAATATTTATTGAATATGTGTAAAGATATCAGAATCTGAACATTAATTCTTTAATGTTTTAGCCAAAGGCTGTTAGACTAGAAAGGCAGCGGATACTAGTTATTAGAGCACTGGGCTGAGACTCTATTGGGATCTATTCCCAATTCTGCCTTAGGCCTGCTGGGTGATTTAGGGCAAATCATATTGTCTCTGTGTGAGCAGGTGCTAAAACAAACATCTGGTGGCTTGTTAAGAAAAAAAAAATTATGGCATGAAATGAAATGTTATTTATCACACTGACACTTTTAGATGTGGGGAAAAATACTACATTCTACCTTTACTTTCTGTACTGTGATTTTAAGGCACATTTTCTCTGCACAGCAAAAGAATGAAATCTATAAATAAAATAAAATAAAATAAAATAAAATGTGAGTGCTTTCAAAAGATCACACGTAGGATGGATACATCCATGACAGCAAAAAACAACTGACAAATACATGGACCTAGTAAGTCTGCACACATTTGATATCTTAGTCAGAAAAAGACAGATGCAGGCTGTGGAGAAGAAACAAAGAGAAATATGAAAGGCAAAGAAAATGTGCTTCAGCAGAATTTTACGGCCCAATTCTACACAGACTTATCTAAGTGCTTGAACTTTTACATATGAATTTTAATGGATCTATTCACAATTTAGCACAAAGGCCTAATTATTTAAATATTATATGGCTAATCATACAGATTCCTTCTAAACTCAACCAGCCTTCACATGAGCACAACACAGATCAGGTTACATGACTGGCCTAACTATTACCTCTACTAGAGTTTTGTTTCTTTTGCTTTAGTGAGGAGAGAAAAAAAGTTGTATTGATGTAATATTACCGGCCTAGACATTATACCCAGCAGTCATCCAAAATACTGCAAAAGAAGTTGAAGATCACATTTCAGGAAAATGGGTTGGGGGTGCTAAGCTAAAATAAAAGTCTTTTGTAAAAAAGACAAATCAAGGTAAGAGCTCTCTCCTAGGCATGGCCACTAGTCCACAGACTTCATGCTCTGCTATGGTAGACGTGATTCCCTAATGAGACTACATCTCCACTAGGCATAGCTATGCAAAATCCAGTTCACTTGGAAAACCACTTAATTCTCTTCCTATTCAGAGCAGAGTTTTTCCTTCTCAATGGGGCAGTCTGATTGTATGTAACTGATTGATCTACATTGTAATTAGACACCCATGGCTGGCCTGTGTCAACTGACTTGGGCTTTGTCTCCAGAGCTGTTGAATCACACTGGGACTTCTGGGCTTGGGCTGGAAGTCTAGATTGCAGTTAAAACAGCCCTGGGAGACTGAATCTGCTGGCAGGGGACAACCACCAGTGTCTGATGGCAGTGTAAACATACCAAAGTGAATTGCTTCTCCTCTCATCAGAAATACAATTCTGAGAGCTTTGCTCTTCAAAAGACAATCTGAAATGTTAGCTGATTGAAACCCTACAAAAAAGCCAATCTGAGGAGGAACCGCCATCATACAATGGTATCTAAGCACCACAAAAATTTTAACATATATATCCTCATAATACCTTTGGGAGACGGGACAGTGCTCTTTTCTTCATTTTACCCCGTAGCAGAGCAGAGATGGAACAACTCTCAAAGGTTGATCTAGCCAAGTGAGTTATTTTCACTGAATGCAAAAAGCCAAAACAAAATTAAGTTTAAAGAGGCTTTAAATTTTAATATTATATATTTATTTTAGAGCAAGCCAACAATTTTCCAAGCTCCTTTTGCATGAAAAATTGCTTTTTTCCCCAAGTTTTTTCCCCCTAAAAAAACTAGAAAATGAAAAATATGATATTTTGGTTGAATGTTTTACCTCTCCTTCCCCTATTTTTCCTTCCCCCTCCTTCTTAGGAAAAATAAGAAGAGGAAAGCCTAGTATACAAAGCAGTACTTGCTTTCCAATCTTGGAACTGCTGCAATAGTAGAATTGCTATTTAAATTCCAGAAAAATTTAGCTCACTTATTGTACATGCACTACAAAAATAAACATTTCAAGCCATTTAAGTGTTGACATCAGTTCATCACCAGTAAAAAAAAAAAAAAAAATGTATATCACACAATCTTCTGCCAGTTTGGCAGAGTGCAGATTATGGGAACAGCAATATGCAATAAAACAAGAGGCATTCCTACAAACAACAATCACCACGTATGCTTATGTTGAGACTATAAATAACTGGTATGGGAAAAGATTTATTTTGTTTAGACAAAAAGCGGTGGGGGGAACACACCTGGTCATACCCTAAGGTTGCAGAAGCATTGGCTCACATGGTTGCTGCTTGAAAGTGAAGATTTTTAGAATGTTTAAATGGCTGAACCTTCTCTGCTCAGAAATTAAGAAGAGTGGGAGTTTAGGGAGTTGGGGAAATTTCACATAAGAATTCCACACATCCCACCCAACCCAGTCAGGGGCAGAAATCTGACCTGAAACTATCACTCATTGTGCAGATGCAAATGGGCATTCTGGTGAAAACTGGTTTTGATTTGCTTAGTATAGCCCATAGAAAACCTTCTTGTGCATTACATCCTGTGTGGACATCCAAGTTTGCTTGTGAAATTTGTGCAGTGTTTAGCTAAGGAAGATGCATTTTGCACGGTGCAGTACACAAGTCCTTTAAAAAAAAAGTCAGGATGGACTCCCGATACTTCCTCTGCTATTGTGTATTACCAAAAGTACAGCAATGCCCAACAATCTCCAAATTTGCTGGAACAGAGTTCCAGAATGACTTGATCCCTGGCATATCCTGGATGATTCGCCAATAAGTAATTCACATAATTTCCATCACCTTAACTGCAAAATGGGGATCTCACATAGCCCTCATAGAAGGGCTTTGAGAATTAATTAGCAACATTTGCACAGTTAGTTGAAAAAATACATCTGAAGGCTGAGGGGAACATGGAGCATGGCACTGGAAAAAAAAATTCACATCCCTTCCTCTATTCTGCCCCCCTCACTCGGGCACAGTATTGTTCTTTTTGCCCCAGCATAACAGCCAATATTCACTTCTTTTGCATGAAATACTATAAAATTTAATTGTCTTGCTTGCCAAAAAGCAGAGGGTGTAATTTTCACTGTACCACAGCCTGAACAAGAAAATGCTTTCCCAACTTGAAATAGCATTCTTGACTATAGTGTCAAACTTACTCTTTATGAAAAGTAACTTTAAAAAGGTAATAATCCAAACAGCTAATGTGTTTCTTTTTGCACTGTTTTATCTATCTGATCTGCATCTTTAAATAGGTTGAAAGAGCTGCTGTTTGATAGATGATGTTCCTAGTGTCACTATCCCTTTAGATCCCACAGTACTCAATACACTGATATGTAGAAATCACGATTTATGGTATTGTACTTTGCCGCAGCCATAAGCAAAGAATTCCACAAAACTGACTGAAAATGACTGAAGGACACTCCCATAATTTTAGCTACATGGTTCTTAGCAGATTAGTTGCTCTTTACCCATTACTTCCCTGGGGACTGATCCTACATAATGCTCAACATCTCACAAAATTGGATATCTGACCAGATTTTGATTTCACCCACACTTTTTGGATTAAAGAGCCAGGATTTTGATTTTTAAACATTTATGGATGTCTCCCCTCGAGTGAAAATCCTTCAAACAAGCATGGCTAAAAACTGAAAATTACTAGAGGAGCATTCTAAAAAGATTATGATTTAATATTCAATAATTCTGGAGCTAGAGCAGGGGTCAGCAACCTGCAGCATGCATGCCAAAAGTGGCATTGCTTTTGATATTGCCGACACTGCTGCCAGAAGGAAGCTGCAGATTGCCCCTGTTGCCAACACTGTTGCCAGAATGGCTCCCTCCTCACATTGCCACTACCACTGGAAGGGCCCCTCCCCATGCTGACGCTGCCATCAGCACTGGGAGAGGAGCAAGGAGGAGATTGAGCTCAGCCCTTCCTAAAGGTTGCTGAGCCCTGAGCTGAAGAATATATATGAGGGAAACTCATAGATATTGGTTGTTCAGGATTCCTTGATATATTGGTCTTTGTTCCCGTTTATATTGTTTTGCAACTTATCGGCATGGCTCTGAATCTGAGACCTCAAAATCTCAAAGTGAAACCCTGTCAAAAGTCCTGAGTCTCACCATGGTTTGAACAATCTAGACCAATCATAACTTGAAACATTGACACCTCTGATGAACTTGGATGGAATTTCAATTTCATAATGAAACCAGAAGCCATGTGAGTGGTTTTCATTCCAAAATTGTTATACAGCTCTATTAGGGCTTATCTAATTGGGGACTCTTAGCAATGTTAAGATCAATTAACTAAAGGTGTGACATTAAAGTTAATTAAATCCCTTTGGATGCTCTCATTCAGTAAAAGTTTGCTTTAGCTTAACCCTGGGAATAGTTAAAATGTCCAGCCCTCCTACTCTGGATCATTTATAGTAGTATAAAGGTGTTTATCAGTATAGTTTATTCCATTTAATAACTAACTACAACCACACTAGGGGGTTGTACTACTGTAATTTTTGTGTTTAAAAAAAATTTAAAAAAAAAACCAACAACAACAACAGTGGCCAAAATAGTTACTGTATATTGGTACAAACACTTCTGCGTAAACCAGTCTAGAGATGAGTGTGAGCATCCTTTTATAAATGAACTGTCACTGGGAGATCTTTATAAATCATTGCTAAACTATTTAAATACTGTAGGAGTTAAATTTCTATGGACAGATTTATTGTACAGGCATCACATCAAAATGCATTTTTTAAAATCTGTTCAGTATAGCCCTCTGTATTTCAGCAAATATAAAGTTTTAGCAATGATACTTTATGTCAGCATTTGTCTGCATTGAACAAATATGTTATTTGCTTATGTGGCAAATCAGAAGCTGGTTAATTGCATCAAATTTCTTACTGAAAAGGCTTCTTAACTACCCTCAAATATCATCAAGACTGAGACTAAGCACATATTTGAATATTCTCTGCAATTCTTTGATGACAGAGATGCTGATCTAGTTGTTCTAAGATCTATGATTGATCAAAAGAAATGCAAAATTTTAATCTTAATGTAAACACACAGATGAGCTATACTCAAAAGAAGGCAATTTTGTACCACACTACTTTTCTTAAAGATATTCAGGCATTTGCTTTTTACTGTTTGGTCCCAAACATCATCCACTAAAGTAAATTAAGTTCCCTCTTACTGTTGTTTGAAAATGTTTTGGTTCATTTTGACCATATTCACACCTTGTAATTTCTTTATCATCTGCAAATTCAAGAGGAAGACTTCATTTTCCAAATAGCCTTTAAAAAAAAAAACAAAACAACAAAAAACGCTTGATAGCATCTGAAAATTTTCCTACTTAGTTTGCTCTGTTAATGTGAACATAACCAAGAAGCAGCTTCTTCACTGTCATTAATCACAGATAGGTTGATCATTTCTTCTTCATATTTCATGTAAACTAAACATGTCTATTTTGGTGGATATTCCACAGAAGAATGGTTTGGTAGCCCAAAAACTCTCATGGGAGTAAAGACCTCCTTTTTAATCTACCCACTAAGATTGTCTAAGTTTTGGTGAGCTTTGGACTCTCTTCAAACAACTTCTGCACTCCTTAACTCATGTAATGAAGTACCTTACTTACTCTACGTATACAGGTATCAGAAAGAGTCCCTTAGACTGGTATTTTCAAAAGTTCCCAAAGGTGTTAGGCATTTAACTGTGACTGAAATTCAGTGGGAGGTGAACCCTAATTCCCATTAAGACCATTTGAAAAACTGAACTTTCACTGACTGAGTAATAGGAGGTCTAACACTCAAATGAAAGGTATTTCTCTGTTTGTCTGAAATGTGATTTCTCTGGAACATCATGTCAGAACAATTCCAAATTTACAGTGACTGTGAAATATCAACAATCAGAAAATAAGGCTAAATTCAAGTAAACTTTTCTGCTAAGAATAGATCTATAACACATTTTGTAGCTTCTATTGGCTGAGTACATTGCACCCCTGTGATTATGGCTCAAAACATATAAAAAGAATGCATTTGGTGAGTTAAGTATCAAGGTAAGAGATCAACAGTTGAGTTAAAAATACATTTATCGCACGCTGCACACACAGTGAGCAATTCAGCAAAATACTAAGCCATTTGAAGAAAACAAACACCTGCTTGATTAACTTCAAGATTTTGAATTAAACACATAGGAAGGAAAGAAAGTTGAAAATTTAATTACATTTTTCAAAGAAGGTACAACATTAACATCATCCCACTGCATATTGTTCTACTCATATCAGTTTCTATTAGCACACCAAATTCCTCACATACTGGTTTATGATATGCTCTAATGTAACTCAATACAGTAGCACCCTACTGACTAATATAAGCTAGCTAACTCAACTATAACAAACGCCTGACAGATGGGAAGCCAACAGAAATTGCAGGAGGCTGTTGATCTAATTTCTGTAGCATTTTATACCAAAATATACAACTGACAATGACAATATTTAATAGTTAGGCTAAATATCAGTGGAGATTTCCTAGGAATGTGACAAAGTCTCCATCTCTGTGGAGCTCGAGCTTGTCAACGCAGAAAACTTGTACCACTTTAACTCTGTAGGTATGTCTAAAAAGTCTAATTTGCCACTGAATAATAATTTCAATGGGACAAAAACAAACAAGGACCCCTGTGGCACTTGTAAAGACTAAAATTTATTTACTGTATGAGCTTTTGTGGGAGAAGTTGCACTTTGTCAGATGCTTGGAAATGAAGAACTTTCTCTCATGAAAGATTTTTATGAAAAATAAACATATTATTCTGTGAAAGTGTCACAGGACTCCTGTTTGTTTTGCTGAATTAGACTAGCACAGCTACCCGTTTAGAATTTCAATGGGGAAATTTTGACCAGCTCTATACTTTTCACTGCCTTACAGTCATGAACTGTTAACTAGATCTTCACACAAACACCAAGTCCAATCCTTCCTCCCCACATTCCCTTAGGGATGCACTTACATTGATATAATAAAATAAATACATAGTAATTGATCTCAAAACTCTTTACAAAAGTAGTAAAAATTATCCCCATTTTACAGATGCAGAGCAGAGATGATGTGACTTGCACAAGGTTATAAATATAAGGTAAGATATATTGGTATAAAGTTATACCTGGCAGGGCAAGGGGAATAAGTTATACCAATAAGAGGCACCCATGTTCTAATGTAGTTATGTAAAAATTCAGAATTGTGCCAATTTAAATATTTCATGGAAAATTCCATCTCACTGAAATAAACTGGTACAGAATCATGTGGGCCAAACCAATAAAGCAAGATGGGATGACCTTTTAATGCTCTGCTACATTCAGCTACATCACAGTGGGTTAGGATTTCATTGAGCATTCCTTCATCTGTTGCCAGTGTTACATGGGAGGTCAGCCTAGCTAATCATAATGGTCCCTTTTGGCCTTAAATGCCATGAAACATCATTAATAGAACTGGTTGTGTATTGAAAAAAAAAAACATTTGTGAGTATTCATTCAAATTCCAGGTGTCCAGGAAGTTTGATTGGATTTGTACCCCTTACTATCTGACAAAATGTTTGCACACCTTGGATTTTGTTCATACACATTTGAACATTGTCTTTTTCTTGTTTACAAATAAATGTAGACAAAAGCATTAGCTTCTCATCAGTCAATAGTTCTCCTGTTTAAAGGCTTCCAACCACCCAATCAGGAAGCAGAATCAAAACCCAGCAATAAAGATGACCAGACATCATGAATAGTGAAATCAGACTGAATAGTTTACAAACCTACCATAGGATGAAATTTCTTTGCAAAGCTATTCTCAGTAAGTCTGCAGATGCCACATGCATTTGTAGAAATCAGGAGCGGGTCAGGACAGCTATCAAGGAACGGGCGGGGGGGAACTTGAATTTAATGCATTTACTCATCATAAATATCTGAATCAGCCATGAGTGAAGCCCACAGAGAATAGCATTTGCTCTAGGAAAGCCAACACAGAGAGAAGAAAGGGAAAAAGAAAGAGACAAGGGCAATGGGAGTAAGAGAAGAAGATGGGGAAGTAGAAGTAAGAAAAGCTGTAAATAGCTGTATTCACAAAACCAGAGCACATTTTCCCATTGGGTGACACTAACTGACAGTAAGAAAGTGAACCTACAACTGACAGCTCAGATACCAAATAAAGCCAGCCTTTAGTTCTGTGTTTGTACATTGCTTAGCACAATGGAGTCCTGCTCCATAGCTAGGGCTCCCAAGGAACTGCTGCAATACAAATAAATACAATACTTTATCCTGGATTTTTTTGTTTTTCAACTCTTTATTAACATCAGTCAAGAGCTCCACAGCAAATTGATGGAAATGTGCCATTCTAGATATATACCTAAGCCCACAGACCATAATTACAACTAAAATTCAGCCATCCTTGCTAAATCAACTTCATACATCCAATTTATGTAGTGTCACTCTCTCCCTCGTATTCTTTCCCCCAGTGCATCAAATGTTTTGCTGAAATTTGTGGTCCCCTTCTCTTTCTAATATTCTGTATGTAGGTAAGACGATAACTGTGTACATGAGTAGTTTCTTCTTTCTCTTTCCCATCCTAGAAAACCTCAATAAAATTTGAACATACAAAAGGGTAGGTTGTATGGAATGGGGCCAGAAAGAAAGGAAAATTCTGCAAGGTGACTTGAACCTACAGTTCCCATGACTTACAGGGAAGGTACAAGGCCTTTCAATGAGGAAAAAAGAGGATATAAATCTTCATGGACAGATGCTCCAGGAGCGCCTTTATCCTGGCAACGTGTCTCCACTGAGGATTGCTCTGTAGCAGCAAAAGTGAAGCACTGTTGCTCCCAGCAATAGTAAATGTTTGACTGCCTTCATATCAGGAAAACCAGCTTGCCTTCAGGAAATGATGCTACAGAGAGTAATACTCCCATGGCCCTTCTCTCTTTGTACACCCAATTCAATCCCTGAAATTGCACAGCTATGATGAATCAAGAAGGCTATCAAGACTTCTATTGTAAGGCTGCCAACATGGCAAGATGTCTGCCCTGTAAGGATGTATTTTTCAACTGGCAATATGGTGGGCTGTGTTGTGTTCCTAAGGTTCTGCAGGATTCTGGATGTGAAGCTTATTTTTCAAAAACAATCATTTTACAGAAAAAAAAAATGTTTTTCAAGTGTCAACCAAGCAGTTCAGATATTGTTGATTTTCTTTTAGTGTAATGAACCCTCTAGAAAATTAGGCTTCCATTCTAATGTGCTATTTCAGCTTACTCATATTTGTATTGCATTCAAATAGAGACAGAGCCAAGCTTTTCTAAGCCAGTACATCACATCATTATTCTTCCATTTTTTTCAGTTAAAATCCCACCTGGAGTTAGTGCTGTTGAAGGAAAGCTTTCTATTTTTTAATATGGACATACAGCTTTTATCATCCCTGAATAACTGGGCTATAAAATAGTTAAAGGCAGCAAACATGAAGGCAAGAGGCAAAAGGAAAGCAGACTTCTAATAGACGCTGGCCACAAATTGGATTTCCATACGAAAAGAAAAAATAAATGAACAGAGAAACTCAGTTTTAACTAGCATTCTATGACATCAGATATCTGTCTGGTCACTGGCTAAAAGCGCATTGGAATTTTGTCATACAATTTAATGACCATTCAGCTGAAACTCTCAAAAGAATGGTTCCCTTAGCCTGCACACAATCAGAGCCCTCATTCAGCATGCAGTTCTTTGTACAGAAAAGTTTGCTTTGTTTATATAAGTGTAGAAACTTTCTCTAGGATGACAGAGAAAAGCAGAAATCGAAGTGACAAGTGAGAAATAAAGAGCAAGTAGCAGAAAGAAACCCAGTGTGAAACGAGCATTAGCCCCTCTCCAGTAAAACTATTCCTGTATTCTGGAAAATGATTGAATCTAGGGTGACCCAAAGGATTTGTCCATATGCAGTATGCTACTGCATACTGGAAGTTCTATAGTGCTTTCAGTGTTGCATAGTTCTTTCAGCTATGGGACTTTTAGTGCATAGCAGCAGGATCTATGAAGAAATTTCCAGAAGTGTAGCCATGTTAGTCTGTGTACAGCAAAAACAAGAGTCCTGAGGCATCTTACAAACTAACATATTTCTTCGGGCATAAACTTTCATGGACTCCAACGCACTTTGTCAGATGCAAGTGACATCAGTGCATCTGGCGGGTTGGAGCCCACAAAAGATTATGTCTGAAGGAATCTGGTAGTCTATAAGATGCCACAGGACTTTTTTTTTCTTTTTGACGAGCTATGCGGACTCTGGGGGATTTTTGTCTTCCTCTGTAGCATGAGGCACAGTTAGCTTGCTAATGGATTCTCTGTACTTTAAAGTTTTTACACCATGATTTGAGGACTTCAATAACTCAGTTGTAGATTATAGGTTAATAAAGGAGTGAGTGGGTGAGGTTCTGTGACCTGCATTTTACAGGTCAGAGTAGATGATCATAATGGTCCTTTCTGACCTTTGAGCTGATGAGTCTTGCAGGCAGTCAATATGTGGGGATCACACACTCTAAGGCTCTGCATAAACAAACCCTGAGAGTATTTTTACACCGCATTGTAAGTCCATGTGTGTAGAACCTTTGCGTGTGGACTCAGGGCAGGTCTACACTGCCTACCTTTTTGAAGGCAGTCAAACAGAGATACACAAGTTACTTAAAATAACTTAAAAGCAAGGAGTCTTGTGGCACTTAAAAACTAACAGATTTATCTATTGCATGACCTTTCGTGGGAGAAAATCTCACTTCATCAGACACTTTGAAGAGCTCTTTAAAGCATCTGATGAACTGGGATTTTCTCCCATGAAAGCTCATTTGATAAATAAATCTGTTAGTCTTTAAGTGTCACAAGACTCCTTGCTTTTTTTTTTTGTTTTGTTTTACTAGACTAACACAGCTGTTCCTTTGGATCTTAAAATAACTTGTGTATCTCAGTTTGATTGCCCTATATCCAGAACATCCATTGTGTTGAAGTGAGGGGCCTTCCTGTGACTGCACACTACTCCAGTTGCCAGGGTGGTCTTAATATATCAGCTTCCTGATTTGCTGAGCAGATCTTCACAGACCTGATCAGTCAATTGGGAAGGTCAATCTGAAGGTGGCCATTTTGCCGCTGTCAGTGAAGACAAGCCCTGTGTTTGAAAGCCTGAGCTATAGTGTCCACTCTGCATTGTAAATATGGGCTTATAATACCTGCACTCAAGTTTTACAGTCATGCTAATGCATCTGTATTGCACAACTCAGGCCTTCCAAGTTGGGTCTGAGACTTCAGTTGCCTCCATACTGCAAAATGACAGGGCTTAGACGGGATCAATACTCGGGCTGAGACTTATCCTCTGGGTGGATCCTAGGACCTGGATCTTGAGTTTGTATTGACCCAACTCACGTGGGGGTTGATGTAATTTTTCAGATCAAGTTCACAAATGAGTACCAGCAGAAATGCTTTGGTACTCAGGCAGGGTGGGAACAGCAGTTGTGCATGACCTCCACAGCCCAGTCCCAATGTAGAGCCAGAAGGAGAGCAGGGGAAATGTGACTGCCACCCAGTTCCCTGTGGAGAGCTGGGAGCCAAGCAGTGGGAGTATAGCAGCAGCCAGGTCCCTCCATGGAGCAAGAGCCAGGAGGAGAGAAACTATAGTTGGCTACCCCCTGCAATGGCTTATCTAACTAATGCTGTCCCAAAGATATGCATCTGCACATTTGTGGTCAGTTTGAAGTGTGCATTTTAAACACTGGGCCACACATAAGTACCTGACTACCACTCATGTTAATCCCTGCAGATGTGTATGGGAATAGTAGTGTAGTTTCAGCTCATATCCGAGCAGGAGCCCAAGTCTCTAATGCAGTGTAGACACACCCTAATTGAGGTGGCTAAATTCATGCAGCAGGTCACTGGAAGAGTTTGGAATATACCACTGGAGCTGTCATGCTCACAGGAATCTGCTCTGATTATAGAAACCATCTCTCATCTGTGCCTCTACCAGCCTGTCCTTACCAAATGCAATATGCAAGTTTGTAGCCTCTGTCCAGCCTCCTTCGGCGGAACGTGCTCAATCACAAATGGTGAAGTCAGGCAGTAGCTTAGAAGTGTTCCTCTAACTTCACACAGCAGCATCTATGAGCAATGCATTCTACCATCTCAGCTGGTGAGGAGACCGTCTCATCCTGACAGATTATGGTCCAGCCTCAGTAAGAAATGACACTATCACCTCCTGCTACACAATGACAACGTACATGGAAAAGGAACTGTCAGCCCTTAAGAATGAATAGTAGAGAAATGCCAATATAACTCCTCAGCAGCAGGGGTTCCTAGATATGTCTCAATACGCTCAAAACCACCTTCACTAAACAATGAACTCCACCACAGAACTCATCACATCATGAAGCGAACCACCCAAATACTCCAAGAGAACTTGCTTCAATATAGAAATAAAACCTCCTCTGACCACACACCCCTACTTGTCAAATACTACCCCACACTGTAGTCCAGGAGATGGGTTATCATCAAACAATCACAGCTCATACTTGATGGGGACCCCATCATGAAAAAATATTTCCTGCATCTCCTCTTCTGGCCTTCAAACACACACATCCCCTGTCCTGCCAAACTCTCCAAGCTCATTAACAGAAACAAGCTTCCCATAGACCAGGATAAAACAACTCAAAGAGACACCAGACCCTGCCAGAAAAACAAATGCAAAACTCGCAGACACATATGCACTGCCATGGTGATCAGCAACACTTCCCCCACATGCACATCTTTCAAGATCTATGAGTCCTGTACACACCAATGCAAATAAATGCCCCAACTCCACACCAAAATTATCTTTTCTGATCCACATGGCAGACCTTCGCTGTTCAATATTCTCTTCCTTTGTGAGGCTCTCACATTGATATTAAAAGGATTATTACAACCTCTGTTTGTGTTTAGGCTCCTTAGAAATTGATCTAAAAATATAACATATATGAATAAACAAAAACAAAATAGTCTTAAGGACAATGGATAGAACCTGCCTGAAATCCAGAATTACTGAGAAAAGCAGATTCAGGCACAGTGGAAGGAAAGGATTAAGAACTGTGAAATATTTAAATAGACAGAGTATTGTTTTATTCTGCTCAGCCACTCAAAGGCAGTTTACTATAAGGATTAGTTGAGTCACTCATTTAACTTCAATAATAAATGAGCTCATCAATTCAACATTAGTTTGTGAATGTCCTACATATGTTCTACACCTACACACTAGAATAATATCTAACCATACAATGCAACAAATGGACAAGGGCCTCCTTCACTGATTCTACAGTACCAGCTGGCAACCTCTAGAGAAAATGACTGCAATGTTTACTTGTGTGCCAATAGAAGCATTCCCAAGAACATGCATATGGACACTCCCCTGATATTGATAACAAAAACAAATAAATGAATAAAATTTAGCTAAGATATTGCCAAGTGGGAAACTGTGTCAAGTAACAAAGGGATGCTTACCAGGGAGATTGTGTCTATAATTACAGGCCTAAAGTGAAAGCATTCAAAATCAGAGAGGAAGCCTGGTTTTGCCATTAAGAAACTGAATGAAGCCTCAGTAGATCTAGGTCAAAAGGAGTAACTGTGTTAGCCTAGTTCAGCAAAACAAAAAAGGAGTCAGGTGGCACTTTTAAAGGCTAACAAATGTATTTATCACATGAGCTATTGTGAGAGAAATCCCACTTCAAACATCTGACAAAGTATAATTTTTCTCCTGTGAAAGATCATGCAATAAATACATTTATTAGTCTTTATAAGTGCCACCAGACTCCTTGTTTGTTTCTTACCAGATCTAAGTTCAGTTCCCAGCAATTCAGGATTCCTAAGCTGACCATAGGTGAGTCTCAAACTCTGGCCTCAATTTCTCCTCTGTAAAACAGGGACAATAAAGTGCCTTCTGGTTAGTCACAGTCTCTCATTTTGGTTAGACACTGACCTTGACTCTGGGTTGTAGCTCACAAAATTAGTAGTGGAATACTAGGAACGAAAGAAAACAAAACTTTGTGTGTGTGTGCAGATGTAACCATCCCACTAATTCCTTCAGGGCCAAATTCTACAGTCCTTACTCACTGGGGACCTTTACCTGAATACTGACAACTTTGCACACAGAGCTGGTAGCAGGAAAATCTTTCAGCTGAATTCAGAAGTAATAGAGAATAAACCTTGACTTGAGCAACACTGACAGGTGAGAGTTGAATAAAAGTTCCTGATGACAATTTGGTATAGAAATGCATCAGTCTCTCGCTCTTTTTTTTTTTTTTTTAAATCACTGTACAGGTATTTCTCCTAGTCAGAATGACAGTGACAGTTATTTCAAACTGAAGGGAAAATACTCATTATTGTGAATTGAGAAAGTGCTACCACCACCCATTGATGAAACTAGGGAACTATGTTTTTCTTGTTAATTTGCCAATAGCCATGGAATATAATAAAAGGAAATTAGTATTATTCTGGTTGTTTTGAAAATTTCAGGTTAAGTTTTAAATATGTGAATTTACTTGGACGTTTTCCTTCTGCTTCTCAGTCTGTGTGTAGAGGAATGATCCAGGAACAGAACCATTTTTAAAGTTTTTGCTTCAAATGTGTGAATATATATCTAATATTTTGAATTTTTACTTACTATCCTTACCAGTCATGTTATCAAAGGAATTTATATTCCAAAATCATTGCGACCATGTGTGAAATTGCTTTGGCTAAACCAGTGATGTCAAGTTCACATCCCATTGTACAACTCAGAGGGAGAATGCCTTCCAAATCTGAATGCTCTCTCTTGATTTTTATTTGGCTAACAGCTGTCTATGAAACTGCTTAGCATTAGACTTTTGACAGAGCTATCAGAAATACGCCATGCTAGACAGTCCAAATGATCATGTTGCAGATATTTAATCAAAGGTTTCAGGTATGCTCAGTACTATGTCCACCCATCAGTACAGTCAAGTGAACATTTTTCCACAAGGCTCATTATTGTTCAAATAGCTGATACAAATAATTTCTATCTAATCCACTTCCTAATCATTAGTTTTCGCATAATGATAATCCAGTTACACAGGCATTCAAATTTATCTGTGCAGATGACCTATGTTTCATAGAACAGTCTGGAACATTTTATACATTGAGTTTCTCTTTAATGGATGTCCATTAGATTCTGACAGATCTCTTCTGTTGATGGGAACTCAAACAGAGCTTAATGGAAATAGGCACTGTTTCTTTTATCAGCTCCATTGCAAAGCAAACTCTACACCCCAATTCAGTTCCTTCCACTTCACAAGCCAGTTCATCACAACTCAGCTTTAGTCCAGCCCAAACATTCATTGAACCCTCACCTGGAAAAGACAAAGAGGTCAGGACACAAAATTTATTTTCTAAGCTTGCAGGCAGCTGATGAGAAGCTGGTGCTGTAGTCCAGTGGTTGTCAAACTTAGGCTGAGGATCCAGCATTGGGCCACAGACCCTCAAGCATTGGGCTGCGGACCCCTTGCTGCCACTGCCAAAAGGCTGGAGTACATTGCTCAAAGATGTAATTGCTGGGTTGTGGGCATGAATGATCTTTTTCAACTGGGTCCCGATGAAAACCACTGCTCTATACTCGCACAGCTGCTGACTTCCCTCCTCCCAAAGTCAGTATCATCCAATCTCATTTCCTCGTCCTCCCTCACTTTCTGTTTTGGTCGAAGATGTAATTGCTGGGTCACGGGCTTAAATGATTTTTTCAACTGGGTCCTGAGGAAAAAAGTTTGAAAACCACTGCTGTCGTCAACTGTCATCACACTCAGCCTCTGTGCTATCAAGAGTCTGGAAACCCACTGCAATGTGACAAAGGCAGCATTAGGTCCTCTTGCACTGGGTGCTTCTTTTGTATTTCTATACTTTTCTCTACTTCACAAATAGTCATATTTCAGTTTATCAGAAAAAGCTAAAAGTTAATAAAAATATAATTTTTTGCTAAAATTTTAACTTGGGTAAAGGTGACATTTTACATTTAAAGGAGTTGAATTTGTATTGTCACAACACTTTCTGTCAATAACAAAACAAAATCCACCTTCTTAATAGCAAACTACTTCGGATCATATGTCTATATCTTAACTCCAAAACTATTCTTACCAAGTTCCTTGGGCTTACCCATGGACTGAAGTGCTAATCAACCTACGTAAAACTGTGGCCCTAAAAAACCTCCAAGATTTTTAACTTTGGAGTTGTTACTTTAGAAACTTAGTTTGTTATTGATCTGTAATTAATTTTTTTGAACTTTTGAAAATAAAATAAATTAAGAAAATAAAGGTTTCTCTTGCAATTACTTCTAGCAGAAGCTTCAAAGATAAATGGTCTGTTTATAATGAAACAGATATTAACTATTTTCCTAATGAGCTGGAAATCATTCATAAAATCTATAATTTTTTTCCTAGAAAAGATATTATGCCTACTTTACTACCAAATATAACTACTGCTGTTCCATATTTATAATACTAGCCTTATATTGCAGGTATCTCTCATCTAATAGTGTAGTGGCTAGCACCTCTGTTTAACATGCAGAAGGTCCTGGGTTCAATTCCCAGAGGGCTGGACTCGATGATCTCACGAGGTCCCTTCCAGCCCTATGATTTGATTGATAGATAATCTAAAGAATCACATTGCTGTTGTTTGAAAAATTGATCTTATCTTGTTCTATGACATAGACCATAATTCCCATCCACATCATATAATATGCAATGGAGAGAGAAGAGATTTTAACACACACATACTTTAGAGGGACTATACTGCAACTCTGTCCACTTTTCTCAGCAGTTCATTTCTTCTATACTGGTTTTAAGATCCTTTCAATCATGTTTCTGCTGCATTGATATTCTCTACCATAGAATGATTTTTTTTACTTAGTTCAGAGATTAGTATGTAGGGGAATTGCCATTTCCTCAGGAGATACTCGGTCACAAGGGGGGGGGGGGAGCAGAAGGGACAAGATTTCCTGAATGTTCGTATGCAATATTTCATTGCCCAAAGCAAAGGCCCTCTTTTTTGTAAAAGGGATTCATTTGAAAGGCTTAAAAAAACATTGACTTCAAACAAGGAACATCTTACACAACCTATATCCTGAAAACTTTGCAGTTACATCATATACTGCATATGAGATGTGCAACCAAGGGGAATTAGATATTCACATTACAGAACAGTAATGAGACAAAGTGATCTGCTACATGTTTGAGAGCTATTGCCTTAACACAGATGAAAATCGTTCAGAATTCACTTATTAATGTATTGTGCAAAACAGGCAGGATGATTTGTTAGCTTTACAAAGTCATCTCTGGTGAGTACCGAATCAAGAGCAGGTCAACTTCCTGTATACTGGTGATATACCTTATAGCTATTCTGAAAACAACCTGTTGGTAAAGAGCTAATTAGCAGAAGTTTTAGTGATGACAAATGCTATGCGACTTGCATGGCTAGAACACAGAATCCTGTTACCCTGTCAGAGAGGATATTACTGGTTTGTTTGCATATAGCTACATTAGAAAACTTAGTTTGGCCTTCCTTAATCTAGTCTAAGCAGTTCCCGGTTAGTTTGAACAAACAGCAGTTAATTCAGCCTAACTGCAGCTTTTTAGTTTGAACTAGTCACCGCTTTTTAGTTCAAACTAAAAAGTTAGCTTGAACTAAAAAAGCACAAAGCTAGAAAATGCGGTTAGTTTGAACTAACTGCTCAGTTCAAACTTTTTAAATTTGAACTTTTTAAGTTCTAACTCAGGCATCTACATTGCCTTAGCTAAACCTAAGTGCTAAGTTCGAACTAACCATTCAAACTAACTAGTTTGAACCAAGTTTTGCTCAGTTGAAACCAAAAAAAAAAAAAAAAATTAATTTGAACTAGGTGAAGCCTAGCATAGACCTGGACCAAATTGGTCTGGACTAAGCTTGCTTAGTCCAGACTAATTTCATAGTATAGACATAGCCTTTGTTTCCCATCACTACCTGATAAACCACCTCAGAACCAATTATAGGTGCTATTTTCAGGGACCTAGAGTTGATTTAGAAGAGTTTTCAGAAGAAAACAAAAACAGCACAGCTTTGTTCTGTCCTTCATCTCCACCAGAGACGCACAGACACAGAGCAAGACTTGAAGCTATATAGAGGACAGAACCTAGTAGTTTCTCTTTTACTCTGGCATTCCTTTGCAGGGCTGTCTGTAAAGTGAGTTAAGTATGAATAAACGATGTCATTTGCAAGACTGAAATACAAGTCTTAGTTAAACCACCAATGCTAGGACTACCTCTTACGAATATGTCTATTTTCTTTTAAGTTTATTTCCTATATCAGATACTGTACATAAGTTTATTTTCCTGTAATTTTATTAGTTTATTTAAAAAGTTTATATGGACTCACAAAAATTGGCAGCATTTCCTTGCTTTAAAGTAACTACCACCTGTAGTCTGTTCCCATATTACTAATATTTCATTACAGATCCGTAATGCTCTGTTCCAGCACCCTTTGCAATTAACAGCGGTTGGGGCCAGCAGCACAAAATGCACCATTTAATAAAGTGGCTCTATTGAGCCACTCTGGGGCACCCAGGGCGAAGTCCCATTCACTCCGCCGTAGTTACAGCTCTGTTTCATTATATTAAAATATGCCATAACATTTGCTCCTATACTGTAAAATATCAAAATAATAATTAAAATTTGGTTGACAATTAATGAAGCATATTTGGCATTATCCTTGCTTGATATGAATGTATAGCAAAACATAACCACTCAACTAGCTTTCATTTGTTTTATTTCCCTCTCCTTCTTTCATACACACATCTATTGGATGGGGAAAAGTATTTCTAGCTTTGATATTTGCCTGATTACCTAATATTTCCACAAAGCCTTTAATATCCTTCTGAAGAGTCATCAGAGAGGGATCTAGAACTAACATGTCATTCACACAATTAGACCTTATTGTTGCCAAGCTCCAAAGGGGCAGCCATGTTAGTCTAGTTTAGTAAAACAAACAAGGAGTCTTGGGACACTTAGGCTATGTCTTCATTAGGACAAGTTAGTTCAAAATTGTTAGTTTGAACTAGTCCTCTTCATTAGTTTGAACTAACTGCCCTTAGTTCAAATTTATTAAGTTCAGGCTAAAGGTTAGTCCTGGTCTCCAAAGTATTTAGTTTGAACTAACGCTCAAAATTAGCACTTAATTCCAACTAACTGGTGGCAGTTACTAGTTTGAACTAAGCGTTCATTAGTTCGAACTAAGGAATTCCTTAGTTCGAACTAATGAAAGCCTGCCGTAGACAGGCAAAAAGTTAGTTCAAATTAAGCCTCTTTAATTCAACCTAACTTGCCAGCGTAGACATAGCCTTAAAGACTAACAAATGTATTTATTGCATGAGCTTTTGTGGGAGAAAAGTATCTGATAAAGTAGGATTTTCTCCCACAAAAGCTCATGAAATAAATACATTTGTTAGTCTTTAAGTGCCACAGGACTCCTTGGTGTTTTTTTTTTTGTTTGTTTGTTTTTACCTTTAATCTGATGTATTCTTGCACTGAATTGGCCATGTTAAATATTAAACCATGTCCTGTGTGTGACAACCACACTCCCCCTGATTCTCTCCTTCTTTAGCAATTTTCATCTTCAGAAATGAGCAAAATACATGTTGCACACTACCATGAGTGACTGAGGAATTTGGTAGCATTTTACATAAATTTTGCACACAGAGAAAGAAGGTGTGAATCACTATACAAGGTATGAGTGAATTAAGAATTAAACCCTTGGTAGCATCAGTTCTACCAGTGTCTAGCAGCAGATTTCTGTTGAAGTCCATCTACGGTCACTGAAGTCAATCAGCTGTGATGATTTGCACCAATCAAATCATCTGAGATGAGATATGGTGACACAAGGCAAATTGATGCTGTGAATTAAGAGGCTAAATCAGTTTGTTAAGTAGTCCAATGTAGCATTTTCCTTGTCACCATTCAAAGTGTTTGGTTATCAATGCAAAAGTGTTTCACACCATCCCCTTCTTCATTTACCCCTGGTTAAGGATACAGTGCTTCAGACTTCATCCCCACCAACAGTCAAGGAGTTTGTGAATAATTATGTGGTTTCCTTTTCTTTGTTTTAAGCCCTATTTGTGTATCTGACAGGAACAAAGCAGCTATACCTTCAGCAGCATCCCATCTTATTAACAGTTCTCCTTTCACCTAACTAAGAAGGTATTAGATGTAAACTGCAGAAGACCACCAAACTGATTCTAAAAAAAAAATCTTTTCTTACCCTGCATGTCATAGTGGTGTCCTAAGTTATTAATGGTGACATGAAGAGGTTCTATACATGCTCTCCACATCACTATGAAGCAAGTCCCTATAATCTTACCATTCAGCCTGCATGATAGAAACCACAGAATTTACCCACCCTACATAGTCAATGATAGCAGCAAAAATTCAGTATTCTGTTTCTTCTGTGTACGCTCTCCACATCTCTCCTCATCAAAATTCACTCTTTTTTGCTTGTCATTCTTTTCAATACTGAAATGTTCCTTATATTGTGTTGAGTGGCCCATATACATCTGCGAGCAGTGTGAAAATGAGACTATACTGTATGCAAAAGCTATAGGATGTGTGCAAAAGCAGGTTTTTGCTTCTCATTCATAAGAGGTAGTTTATTTCTAAGAAAGCCAAAAGGAAATGCTGACATACTGTAGGACCCTGAATAGGAAAACTGGAAGAAAAAAAGGAGAGAATCAAAAGGAAGCAAAAATACAGATAAGTCTGCTCTTTACTTGTGGTGCCTATATCCAGAAACAGTCTGAGTTCACAAAGTTATGTTTGACTTGTTAAACTGTATGTGGAGGGAAATCTAGAGGCTTCTGAATTTGCTCAATTTCTATGGTGGTGGATAGAGACTCTAAGTCAAATATTGTTACACTGTGATTTAAACAGAAAGTTCCTGCTGGAACAACAATATGGTCGTATCATAAATCTGCATGTAGGAGGAAGAATGATCTTGTGGTTAAGGTATGAGAAATGGGTTCAGTTCCCCGAGTAGCCTCCAACTCTTTGTGTGACCTTAGGCAAGTAATTTAATCTTTCCATGCCTCAGTTCCCCCATATGAATAATGGGAATAATACTTAACTCTCTCTACATTTTATCTCTCTTTTCTATTTAGATTTTCAGAAGAGGAACTATTCTTTACCATATGTTTTGTACAGCACCTACCACATGAAGCCCTGACCTTGGTTTGGGCCTCAAAGCACCATTGTAATAAAGCATGAACAAGCATCGTATTATTATATATAAAAACTCTGACTCTGGACATCAAATAATTAAACTAAAATATATGTTCTAAAATCAGAAATATGCAAATCAAAAGAGACAAATGGTTATTCTAAATACAAGGTTCCTACACCGTTAAATAAAAACTGTACTCACTAAAATGACATTACTCTCAGATAACATCTATCAGAAAGTAGCTTTTGGAAAAAGCTTTGAAGTTGAAATAGCAATCATATTTGTATCTATGACCGAAATGTGACTACAGAAGAGAGGATGTAAAGATAGCATATAAATACATTAATTGGTTAGGTTTCTCCTATAGTGCCCTTGTGGGTTTAAATTATGCATCATGTAACATATCTGATCACTTTACACATGCTAACATCCATGAGCAGCAATATGACAGCAATACCAGGAGACTACTACACAAGATTCTTGTTACCTAAATTATAGTAGATTTCCAGTCCAATAGAAAATACACAACATATTCTTATTGCTCAGCACACAGTCCCAAATCTAGCAAAGAGATGGTTTCAAATTCAGTTCCTAGAATTTCCATGTGTTAATCTGTTTAAACTTTACACCATCTTTGTCTAGCTTTCTGCCAGTCCAAGCAGTAGATAGTGTTAATGTCTGGATAACAAAGGCTTTCAGCTAGCAAACATCCTGTCAGCTAGAAGGCTTTTTAGTATTATCTTCCATAACCAACTCTCCCTGCTAATATGATGAGCCCATACTGTAATAGTAGTGTAAGTCAGTGGCTCCCAACATTTCTCTGCTGTGGCACACTTTGCCACCTTTAATTATTTTGAGGCACACCACCCATAATTTCTGAAAAAACTCATGAATATTCATGAGCCAATGAGCCAATCCAGAACTCTTCCAGTAATTTTTCTAAAAATTCTGTGGTATACCTACTCAGGCCTGACAGAACACCGGTGTGCCATGGCAGACTGGCTGGGAAACACTGGTGTAAGTAATACTACAGTAGCATCTATGAGCCCCACTCATGACCTAGGACCCCCATTGCACTAGACATGCACCCACAGAGCAAGAAGATAGTTTTTGTCACACTTAGCATATAGTCTTAATACAATTGGAAGGAAACAATACCCCATTGGGTGTAAGGGCTGGAAATGGGAAGCAAGGACTCAGCAACATGCTTTTTCCCTTCTCCCAGCCTTATGGTGATATATCTGCCCCAAATCAATAGGACGTATTTTGCACAAGTTAGAAGAGAGACTGATATGACAGAAGGGGTGGGACTAGAAGATGTTCTCCATACAGCATAATTTGCACCCCCTATGTTTTTTTCCCTTTCTCAAGAGTTGTTCCCCATGACTCAGCTCTACTCACATTCATAATGGAACAGGCGTATTCTCTTCTTATCTGCAATCACCCAAACATGCCCATGGCAGCTGCTGTAATTGCTTACATAAGAAAATACGAATTGTATCCGTAACTTTTTAGGACTCTGTACGCCAAGGAATTAACTAACTAGGCAGGTGCCCAATTTTAAGCAAGAAACTAGTCCCATGGACCTCAGTGGGGTCTATTCACGTATATAAAGTTAAATATGAGCTTAAGCATGTTTTCAAATCAAGGGCCCAATGCAATTTAACAGCTGGAAACAAGGGGAAGACAGTGAAACCAACTGTTTGCAATCCATCAGCAAACAAGACTATTCCCCACTGATCACAGTTGATAACTTCAGTGAATTTCCATCTAATCATCTTTTTAATACACTGTGGTGAGTTGTCTGCCTAATAGGTAGAAAATGCTATGATGAGGCACACTGTGTTCTGCCATTGTATGTTAACTTGAATAATTTTCTTTGGAAGCAACAATAATCAAAAATGCTACTCATGCGTCATATTTCAAAACTATCATGTTGGTGCGTGAATGGCTAAAATGGCACCACCTATGTCACTATCATCACTGTGCCAATAGATTAAACTATTAATGAATGATATGATGATTAAGTATTATTTGTTTTAAGCTACTGTTGGAGAAAACTGAGGATTGACAGTAGGTAACCATTGTTTCAAAGTGTATATAGAATCAATTCAAATAATTGTTTCCCTTTACATTTAATCAACATTGTTTTTATAAAATGAAGGGTTTTAGGATGTAGTTCCAAACATATTAAAAACAATGGGTCTCCTTCCACTGATTTCAGTGGACTTTTGTTCATTTGGTGGTTTGGCTCAGACATAGAAACAGCAGGTGTGGTATACATAACTGCAATGAATTTGAATCCTGACCTATTAACACTACTAGTATTCTGTTCCATGGCTTCAGTTGAAGAAAGACTGAAAAAATCATACCAAGCTATGCAGTATCTGTCAATTAGGAAGGCAAATGTCCAGTAGGTCATTTGTTTTCAAATAAATAATGTTTTAAATGATAATTCAGTTCAGTAACTTTATTTAAAACTTGATTCCATCCAGCTTCAGTTTCCTTGCCTGAAATAAATGAAACATACCAGACTGTTTCCTGTTGAATTAATCATGACATTATCCTGGGAACTTTGCAATTACATCAATTATACTGTACTTATCAAAATAAATAACTTGCATATTAATTGAATGGAACCTTTTCTATTTATAAAGATTAAATCATTTTGTGTTGGTGCTCAAACAGCAGGATGTGTGCAGTCCATAGCTCCCAGACCAGATACAAAAATAAAGCTATGTCAAAAAAATTCATGCACCACTTGTTGTTGATACAGTAAATCTTCATGAAATCTAATATAATGATTTGTTTTCTTTAGGAGTGCATCTGTGAATTGAGTATTACATTCAGATATAATAGACTGCACGATGCCTAGCAGAATTCAATCAGTTACCTGAAATGATCCCATTGCCGGCAAACTTAGTGCTGAGGTGACTGTCAAATACAGTCACTTTAACTGAGATCTAATATTTTCATCTGACTGATCAATAACTTCAGAGCAAGTTGTTTGCTGACATCTAAAAATAAATGTGTAAAGGTCACATGAGAACACCTTTAGTGCTCCTAAGCTGACATAACGAAGCATTATTATTAATGTACACGGCCTTTCTCCAATTAGCCATGGTTGATTATTAAAGATTAGAAGCAACTGAATGGTAATATTTGTTTAAGTATGCTCTTCAGAGAGCATTTGATGACATAAAAGGATTTTAACCATTATTAAAATATCCTTTGTCCCTTAACACTTGAATTGACTAGCTAAGAAGCTGTAATCAGAGCACTTGCAAATTTGCTTGGGAGAAAATACAAGTTGTTCCTGAACATCTCTAAGAACCCTCTTCCCTTTGCCTCCCCCCCCACCCTTCCAACTCCCAAAAAAACATTATCCCTCTGTCAGCTCTTTATAACCCCATTTCCAGTGCTTGAAACCTTTCACCTGTTTCACCTACTTTTTAAAGGTGCTATTTAACTCTCTTTTCCTGAGTTAATCACAATGTTCCTCAACTGCTGAATGTACTATCACAATCAATGTGCTCTTCCACTCCACTAGCAACAGCTATTTTTTAAACGTAGTGTAGCAAGATTAGGTCTCATGTGCCCCGGCAGGTCTTGAGGCCTGGCAAGGTCTGGATGGCCCTTCTCAATTCCATCTCCCCCAGGTGGGGGAGGGAGTTGGCTGGTTGGAGGGAATCAGGTGGGTAGGTCCCACCCTCTACCCCAGGCTCCAACCTGGGACCCTATTGAGTAGCAGCCTCCACACTGAGTCCAGAAGGCTACTAACTACCCTGGGTTGCTGGTCTGTGGCCCCATTGCTTCTGGTCCACCTTCAGGAGCTGAGAAATCCCAGGGTCTCCTGGTCTAAAGTCTCAGCCCTCAGGGCCCCTCCGTTCTTTGGGGTTTGGGTTGCCCCACCTCCACTTCCTGGCTTAGTCCTCCAGGCAATGAAGTCCACCCTCAGTCTGCAGGGCCTAAACGACCTTGCTTGTAGGGTTTTCTTTCCCAAACCTCCCTGTACCTTTTTGGGTCTGTTACAAACTGCGAGCAAACCTTCCAAGTGGTCTTCTAGCAGCTCTACTCCTCTCTGACCTCCCTTCAGCTCAGGGGTTAAAGTAGAATTTGGTGGGCCTCAGTGAAGGGGGCATGGGCAGGAGATGGGGGCAGAGAAGTGGTGGATGGCAGCAGCAGGTGAGGGGCATGGACAGAAGTAGGGGGTGGTCAAGGGGGTGGGGGCAGGAGATGGGACAGAGAAGCAGTGGGTGGTGGCAGTGGTAGGATATGGGGGCAGTCAAGGGGTAGGTGGTGGCAATAGGTGGGAGCAGGGCAGGAGGTGGGGGTGAAAGGAGCAGGGACAAGAGATGTGGAAGAGAAGGGGTAGGTGGTGGCAAAAGAAAGGGGTAGGAGCAGGAGGTGGGAGCAGAGAAGGTGAGTGCAGACAAAAGATAGGTGGCAGGGGTGGGGGTAAGGCAAAGAAGGTTTGGAGCAAGGGAGTTGGGGGCCTGGAGCTACATGTGAAGGGGACACTAGGCCACTCATCCACCCAGTGCATCTCTGCAGCCGCAGGGAGCTGGGGGACCCTGATCGGTGACCCAGCAGGTAAGAGTCTGCCCCGCCACTCCCTGTGCCAGCCCCAGCCTTGGCCCACCTTGCCGCCCCAGGGCCTGCAGAGCCAGAGCAGTCTCCGCGCCGCACTCTTGGCTCCCCCAGCCCAGGCCCACTCCAAGGCCCTGTTACCTGGCCACCCCATAGGCTGCTCCTCCTGCTCTGAGCCAGCTCTGAGTGAGCATGCTCAGAGGCTCTGAGCATGCTGAGTCAGAGCAGGCTTAGGGCAGGAGTTTTAAAAGCTCCCAGCCTGGGGGAAGTGCTCTGCCAGCTGGAAGACTGTCTTCCAGCTGGCAAGAAGCTTCCCCCAGGCTGGGAGCTTTTAAAACTTCACAGGGATAGTAGCCAGAATGCACTGGAATACAGCATTCCAGCTGCTGTTACTATTTTTAGGGGCCCTGGAAAGCTGGCCCCCTAAAAATGGTGGGCCCTGCACCAATGTTCCAGCACACTCCCACTTACTTTAACCCCTGCTTCAGCTGCCCTGCCCGAGAAAGAGGCTTTTAAGCATTGCAGCAGGTTTGCTGATTGGTTTCAGGTGTCCCAATTACCCTGGAGCAGCCCTGCCTAATTTAACCCAGGGAACAAAGATTTCCTAATCCTGGGGTAATATATACCCCTTCCACCACTCTCCTATACCCCTCCAGTTTGAGCCCGTCACAGTAGCTATTTTTAAACATGTGTATTGAGCTACTCCCTAGGGAGATTAAATAGATCTGGAAGCCATTTTTCTAGGAAATTTATAAGTATAGAATACATTGCTATCCAAAGACTTAAGGCCAGATGTTTAAAGATTTTTGGGTACCTAAGTCCCTGGGAGCTGAGTTAACTCAATACAATTTAAAATATAACCCTTCCAGTCTAAAAGGTGAGCCATCAGGTGGGTGAAACAAACAAGCAGGTTGAGGTGGAGTCAAGGGGAAATGGTAATAATAGGAAGAGGATGTTAGCAATACTCTGCCAATTGGAAACAGTGATCACAATTCAGTGCCTATCTGGTATTTATCAGGTTACAGTTTGATTTCAGGTGCAGTATAAACAGGACCTAGAATTGTAGTCTGATGTTCTGGATTCAATAATTATTATATCAAATATAAAAAAATGAAAGTTGAGACTACTGCCCAATAGTGAGGCTACAAATACACATATTCTCGTTAATCTGTATGCTGCTGTTGGAACTCTGTCATGGATAGAGGAAAGCACATGTCCCAGTGGAAGTAAGATTCCCCTAGGTTTCCTCATAAAACTAGGATAGAACTATAGCTCTGGTAAAGCTATTGTTAATAGTAAACTATAACTGGACATATTTTACCACTGTAACAGCAAACTACCTACAATCAGATTATAGTTTATGCTCCTACTACACTTGTGATAGATTTACTGTGGTATAGTTTTAATCTAATAGAGTGTATTTTATGTCAGTTTCCCCTATGGTTCCTACATAAACTATATCCCAAATATAACTGTCATCCTGTCACCACATAAAAATCTCTGCTACCCAACAGATGCCTCGCATGCTAGTAATGGAATTAACCAACATGTAATCATGAAGCCCTGATGTATGCATAAATTCCATTGACGACAGTGGAAATCCTTTTATGAATGAAGACTTCCAACTAACCAAAGATTCTTGTTGTATAAATGCCTTATCTAAAGCTCATCATAATCAATGGGTAGACTGACACAGACTTTATGTAGTTTATTTTAAGCTGCAAATTGGTATGTTGAGTGAAGTCTTCCTAATGAATACTGAACAAGAAGTAAAACTGAAATAAATGCATTTGTTGCCCATGACATTTATAGACAGAATGTCGCACATCAACCTATTTTTCTACCTGCACTTTTTCTTCTATTTTATTCTGCCTTTGTGGGAAGAGCATCTATGCACCCATTTAATATGAACACATGGTTTCTTCAGTGCCGTTCAGAAACTGAGTGGTTATTCACTCTTGCTATACTTTGACAAAAAGAAAAAAGTTATGAAAAATCCAATTGTCTGCTGAGTTTCAGTGAATTAATTTAATCCTCAAATGTAATAAAAGGATTTTAATCCTGCTTAAATGGAAACCTCAACTCAACTTTAACTGTTGAGTCATTCATGACAAGTCCCACAATAAATTTACATTTCTAATTAAAAGCACAGAATAAAGCACTAGGCCAACACCTTAATTTTCAATTGGTCTGAATTTCAAAGCTTCTGAATACCTGTAGTTTAAGTTAATGACAGGTGTGAGTGCTCAGCCACAAGGGTGGGGGAGGGGGAAGAAGGGGAGAAAAAGAATCCATTAGGCTGCATGCTTCTTGTGGAAGAGCAGCCATGCATGACTGCTTAATCCGGTTGACCCTGAGTAGACTTAGGGTTTCTCTATTCTTAAAACACTGAAAGGTAGATACTACCATACGGAGGACAAGGATTCCCCCATTCGCATAGGCACTCTACCTCCAAAGGATGCAGGAGCTAGGTCAACAGAGGAATTCTTCCATGTTCCTAGAGCTGTTTACTCCAGAGGTTAGATCAGCATAGCTATATCTTGGGGGGTGGATTTTTTGTGCTTCTCTCACCACGTTGCCAGATCCATTGGCTCTAATCCTTCAGTTACTCCTGCATGGTTATCTGAAATCTTTCTTGCCAGGTTAGCTTCACAGTGGTTCATTGCTTTGGGCTTTTCTAGATCAGTGTTTCCCAACCAGTGTGCCATGGCATATAGGTATGCCGTCAGGCCCGAGCAAATATGCCACAAAATTTTTTTTCAAAGAACTACTCAAAGAGCTCTGGATTGGCTCATGAATATTCATAAGTTCATTTGGAAACTATATGGTGGCAGAGCCCTAATGTGACAATCGGCCGCCCAGGACACGTTCTGATCAGAATGTGCCCTTTGCCATTAGCGGCGCTTGGGGCCGGCACCACAAAATGTGCCTATTAGATGAGCGGCTCTATTGAGCCACTCCGGCATGCCCCGGGCAAAGCCCCATTGACACTGCTGTAGTTACAGCCCTGTGTGGTGGTGTGCCTCAAATAATTAAAGGTAGCAAGGTGTGCAATGGCAGAGAAAGTGTTGGGACCACTGTTCCAGATCTTAACATAAGAAAGCTTCTCCTATATTGGTACTGTGATGTAAACAAACATTCTCCAATTTGCTCCAGTTAATGACGACTAGCATATCTAGCCATAATGGCTTTACTCACTTTCAAGAGATGCACAAACAGTAAATTCCTCTGAATACATAGTCAGTGAGATTTACAGATATAGGATTTATTTATATACTCTACAAAGACAGACATAATAAATAAAACAAAGAATACAAGTGGATTATATAAAAATGCATTCCTGAAAACTAGCTAAAAGGTTATGGTACTAAAACAGAAACTTAGCAAAAGGAAAAGAAAGAAATGTACAAAAACTTACAAAACCATTCTCCCTAAAATCTCATCTAGAGTGATTCATGAGAGCCATGGGACCTGGGAGAGAAAGAGAGAGCTGTACATAAAAGCATTTACCTTTTACACTCTCAGACCCCAAATGTATATTTAAGGGGAAAACATACACAGTGAGAAAATGAATTATGGGTGGCCCAGTGGTAGCATCTAGTAATGGACTTTCAAGAGGGAGGAAGAACTGGAAATTTGGATTCTCTCTATGTGCATTGCCCTGTTATTGTTCTCCATATATATATGAGTTAATAGATAAAGTGCTAGTAGATGGCACACAAGAATACATAGTCTGGTTACTAAGTTCTGTAGAAATGAAAATGTATGTACTGCAAATGGCTTCTTCTGTGTAGCTGTTTATATCAGTTCTTAACACACTGTAGGCATTTTGCAGCACTGGACCCACCCCCTGGAGGGTGCCTTCTGGTGGTGTTACTAGGGAACTTAGCACAAGTGGTCCCCTTCAGATGGTTCATGCTCCACCTCTTGCCACACCGGACTCTAGTTCCAAGTTCTTTTCCTGGGACTTAGCTCTCCAGCCAAGCCCTTTAAGTCCACTCCTTCCTGGGTTCAGTCTGGCTCATCTTGGCCCTGGCCACTAATTAAAGCAGTCAATGGCCAGAAAGCCTGTGCCACTCCTGTCACCCTGGGGGAGTGGGGAAGGGCCTGGGCCCACCCCCTTCTCCGGGCCCCAGGCCAGGGATCCTACATGCCTCCTCAGAGGCCCCTGCCTCCCTCTGGTCCTCCACACCCCAGTCTATTCCCTGGGCTGCTTTCCCCGCAGCCCATTACATGCCGTTGCTCACCACTCCAGAGTCCAGCTGTTGTCTGTTCCTTGGGTCCTCCTCCCTGAACTGCTGCTCCAGCCACTGCCACAGTCAGGTGCTGGCTTGTTGCTCCAGAGACTCAGCTGCCACCCTCCAGGCCTCCTTGCATCTGGATCACTGCTCTGGACCTCTTCCTTCTAGCTTCAGGTTCCCTGGTGCTGGTCAACTCACAGTGGCTGCACTGTGAGCCCTCTGGGGTGTTGGCTTCTGCAGTCAGCCACAGGGAGGAACTTCTCCCTTGGGCTTCCCAGGCTGAGTGAGCTATCGCTGCAGCTCCCATTTATACTGGGCTACTGGCCCCAACTGGCTCAGCAGCCCAACCACATGATTGGTGCCACTCCTAGGTCCTCTTAACCCTTGTGGCACCATAGTGGAGCAACCTCACCAGTACACACACCTCTTATAGTCTCAAGCTTTCCACATTAGTAGTGCTCTCATCTGGAAGATCTAGACCTCATCCTACCAAGGTTTAAGAGGAGGGGGATGGAAGCAATCAGTGGGGACAGTATTCACTGAGGACATAAGGAGTCTGGAGGGTTCAACGAAAAGGAAGCAGACGTGCTCTCTGGTAGGCTTTGCCTTCAGAGATCAGTGAATGACTTCATTGGCGTTATCCCAAGGATGGATTTAGCTCAATACTTTTGACATACCATGGAGCAAGTTTATTCACCAGATCATTTAATAATTAGGTTTGAGCAAACTGTATTCCAGTAGCTGCTTTTATTAAAATATTCTGCACAAAACACTGTAGTTTCAAATGCAGAAAGGTAGGTTTTCAGCGCATGAATATAAGCAGTAGCTGCTTGAGGAGTGGGGTTGAAAGATTAGGGCCTTAGCTTGGCACTTGGCATACAAGGGATAAAATACACACATAGCCGGAATTTGTAATGCTTCACCATTCACTTCTCTAACAAACTAGGTTGGGTCTTAGTTTAACCTACCACAGAAAGCGGTTAAAAAAAAATAGAAGATACAAGACACTTTTCAAGGTATTATTTTGAGTAAATTAGGCAACATATAATTGATAATGGAACCAGTCTTGAGTCATTTACAATTTAATTTACCAACTAATTTGACCAGCTCACTTTGGATATATTTTTTATTTTACAGTGTTGCTATTTACCTTCCCAAACAAGGGGGGAAAAATACATTAGCTGATTTAAGAGTAGCCCTTAATACAATTTAAAAATTTGCAAATTGATTTTCCTTAATGAACTTCACGTACCAACATCCTTCCCCTATCCGCCAGTATAATTCAATTAGGCTATAATCAGTTATTAAAGGTTAGATAACAGAAGCATGACATCATCCACATGATGAAAAAATTTTACAGGAAGATTAATTAAAACCTAATTTTCATGTGAGACTAGACCATCTGAGCCAATATGCACTAAAGTAATTGAAAAAAAAAGGTAAAGGGAAGGAAGAACACCTTGCCTAGTATAAGTACCCAAATGAAGGTGAAACATAGGCTTCTTGTGGGCACAATGTCAGGGAACTATCCTTCCAAGAAAATGTAGTTAACATATTCCTCAATGTTAGACAGGTGCCTGCCTCACAATGACTCCAAGGGACCTCACAGGAGCCCAGCACACAGCCCCTCACATCCATTTCCTTTCTTGAATCCCTATATCACACAGGGTTTTTACAACCCAATTACAATAGCCCTCCTTTTGGGTCTCCAACTCATTAATTTAAAGTTCAAAGCTAAACAGCAAAGTCTTTGCTCCAGACAGGTGTTGTCCAAGCTCTCGTTCTAACTTGAGTCCTTCCTGCCTTAGCAGCTACTGCCACCCCGTCCTAGCTGAAGCAATTGCTCTGGTCTCAGTGTCTTCTTTGTAGGAACTGCTTTCATTCCCCATAGTCTCACCTCAACCTTTTAAGCCTCCCCCTTCGGGGGGGGGGGGGCACTTTCTGCTCCTTAAAGGAAAATTGCTTGATTCCCCTCAGGTAGGGCTCATTCTGTAATCAGGGCTGTTTTAGCCCCCAGGCTCTCCAGCTCATGAGCAAGTCATCCTGTTACACTCAGAGGTAACAATGTTGTGAACTAAAGCTACTGGAATAATTTCTGTAGAAAACATATTTCTAATATTTGTTAGAAGTGGAAAATTTGTATAACATTTCTTGGCAGGCACACATTTAAAAAATTAGTTTTTTTTTTTTTTGTTTTTTTTTTAAGTCAAGGTTGCAGTTTCTCTTTAAATCCCATCCCATGAGCAGTGCTGGGCCCAAACCACATATCTAATCTTGACCCAAGAACACAACTCAGCAACTCCATTTGCCTCACATCAAAGTGGGAAAGAAATGTTGTTATTCTGCTGAGAAAGTTGATTTATCTGATGCACCAAGATTTTAAAAACATTCTCTGTCAGCATTCTGTGCAGCTTTCCCATTCAATATCACTGCAAGACACTAGCATAGGATTCAGAACCTCAAGTCAATATGTCTGTCCCAGGACACTGCTTTAAAAAAAAAAAATTCTAGCTTTTGAAATTACAAGTAAATGGAAGGGGGGAGCTATACGGCTGCATTAACAAATAAAAAGGTGTTTCACAATATCGCTAAAGTGATATCAGAATTTCTGTCAGAACTTGTATTTCAGACAGCTGAACTCAGCTTTAAACTAACGTGAGCTAAAATTCACCATGCAAGTATTTAGCGAAGAAGCATTTTGTTACTCCTTTTCAAAACAATAGACAGCATGTAACCCTGTAAAGGATTTGGGGCCTCATTAATATGAAACACCACTATAACAAATAAAGCCTAACCCCACCATTAAGAGACCTACCTGAATAGTCCTTATTCCTGTAAGCAGTCTCATTAAAGAAAGCCAAGATCTGAAGGGAGAGAAAAGAAATTGAAAGAGAAGGAATAATTGCCTATCACTGTTTGATGAACAGCACAATATTCACCTTGGTAAATGCTACATAGGCCTTGGGCCAACCCTCCACTGTCAGATGATTTACACCCACATGGCCTGATTTTCCCTTCACTTGCATCAGTTTTACATTGGCATAAATCCATTCACTTCACTTGTATTACTCCTGATTCTCACTTGCATTGGTTCAAATCAAAACCATAGTTCATTGTACTCTGATCTGCATAGTTGGCATACAGTGTGAATTTCCTTCATTATATTTTTCTAAAGATTAGAGAGAAGAGTACACCTCTTTCCAATAAAGAAGGAATCCTTTTGAGTCCTCACACACGCCCCCAACCAAAAATATATTCCATGGATTAAACCTATGGATTTTCTCATTTATTTTTACAAAAATGGGGGGGGGGTTAACCAAACCCCACAAGATATATTTCTGGTCTGATTTAAAAGAAAAAAATTGATATCCTGGAAATTTCATTACATAGTCTGTTTTCTCATGAGATTTCCTGATCACAGATCATCCAGTACATACATGTTTTCTGCTCTGAGCCAAATTTCCAAACCTTCCACGGCTTTCACTAACTACTTAAAACTAGACTGTTAATTAAAAAGAAAAGTGTTCGTTTGTAAGTCTAGACCTGTTTGGGAAAATTGTTACAAAATTGTAACTTTAATGACTGTATTTCTTCTCCAGAGATAAGGTAATTAAAGTAATTTTGCAGAAAACCAATCTTTTCCCCATTGCTTCAGTGTAGGTGCTCAGAAGTAAGAGCAAATCAATATTAGAGAATCTATTCACAGAGAAAAAGAAACAAAATATATCTTTATAATTGTAATACACGACACATTCCACAGCTGCATGCCTCATGTAAAATAGCTCTGATCTGAATGTAAATAAATGTTTAATGCTGAGGAAAAATTTAAGAAAGAAATGGATACCACTGAAAAGCTCAACTTTTTAAAATAGTTATTACATGTGATTTTAAGGATAACCGGCCTGGTATTTATTTATTTGCTCTGGATTCCCAAAATATACTCAAATGTATCTATACATTATTGCATCACAGTTATGGATGGGTCAACTAATTGGGTAAATTAAGAACCAGTAATCTCATCAAGATTATAACAAAACCTAAGCAATTCTTGTCCGTGGACAGACTTCCCTGGGTCCCCTTATTTTGTCTGATTCCAGAAAGCAAGTAATATCTGGGCTGGTTACTGCTTATGTAGATTATCAGGTAATTACTTCAGGCTTTCAGATTTAAAACTCAGCTGGCCAAAATACTCAAGACCAGAATCCTAAGGCTGCTTTTTCAGTAACCTCAAACTCCCCATCAGTTTTATATTTTGTCCTTGGAAAAGCTGACCATGCTTTTATGGACTACTAAAAAGAACTATAGAACCTGGTTTTGCTATTATTTATGATAAATACATGAAGTTAAAAGGAATAATCTACATAGAATCTTGAGAAAGCTAAGAGACTACTTAATTTAATACATCTCCCTGTCAGTTCTGGGTTGCTTTCTACTGTATGTTTACTTGGGCCAGAACTTAAGGTCCTTTAATTGACAAATTCCCACTGTACTTGGGCCAGAACTTAAGGTCCTTTAATTGACAAATTCCCAC
>ML682014.1:29323940-29471776 GCA_007922195.1 Podocnemis expansa
CTGTACTTGGGCCAGAACTTAAGGTCCTTTAATTGACAAATTCCCACAGATCTGTTAACACATTTAATGTTAAATACTCCTCACACAGCTCAGTTAATAATAAATACTTCACTTTTTTTTCAGTTTGGTGTGCAACTAGTTCACGTCTTATCTATGTGCATGATGGGTACACATTCAAACGGGAGCATTCCATGACTGACAATTTCATTGTAACAGTTTCCTAACTTCAGCAAAAATTTATGAATTTCACATCAAGAGCCCAAATTGCCACAACTCATCTTCCATCGAGGGCCTCCAAACTCTGAATAATACAAGATCCTTTAATCTTACCTCAAAGTCATCTTGGTTAGTCCTTGAATGGAAGAGTCTAAAGACTGCAGGATTTCACATCTAAAGGCAGATGGAATGAAATGTTAGGATCAATTCTGAAATCTTTATTCAGTATTTATTTATCAAGCATACCCCAAACTAAGCCTCTCAGAAGCGAGTTCTCACTGTCGGAGTGAAGCCCAAGTGAGAAAACGCAAATATTTTCCCCTACCTCCTCAGCATGTTTATTTTGTTGTTCTGCCTCTAAGAGTTTCTATATATTCTGTCCTCACTGACTGCTCATCATCTACATCACTGTTTCTCATAAAGCTTTGTTCCTGTAAATCACAGTGGAAGGATCCATTCGGTAGGATGTATCAACCCTGTTGCAGAGCAGCAGCCTGGGGAAGAGCAATCATCCTTTTAGAGATAGATATTGCAAAAAAATCACTGAAACTATTAAGTTTCAAGGGACATGCTAGCCAACACATCATTTTTGTTCTACACTGAATGAGAACTGGGTGCAAGGATGTGACAATCCAGGCTCAGTGCCCATTGAAGGACTTGGGCCTTTCAGATAGAATCCTAATTTGTTTCATCCTCCCAACTTGCTCCAGAGGGGACGTAATTAGCAATTGCCTACTACCAGTAGCAGATTATTTCCCTCTCCTTTCTCAGTCTGGCCAGAACAATGCCCTACCCAATTTCCACTCACCAGAATGGTGGAGCAGGGAAAGCACTGGGCACACAACCCCTGATCTCCCTTCTCTCTCCAATGTCTGCAGCTGAGATGGAGCCAAGGCAAGACTGGAATGGGAGGAATGGAGATCTCACTCACCTTCATAATACTACTTATCCATACAAGTCTGAGCCAGAACCTTGCTTTAAAAGGCTGTATCTTAATGGCAGTACTTTTGAAACACAAAAAGTGATTCAGAATAGGGACTTGCTCTTTCTACCATCTTCATCCTTTGACTAGGCCCTTTTTCCTGAAGTGATCTCAAATTTATACATATGTAAGTTTATACCATTAATTAAACATAAAATAAGCAGACAATCTTTTGACATAACAAGAAGCTATATTTATATATTGGTTTGGGGGGTGGGGGGGCATGGTTTTCTTTTTTTCCTAGAGAACTTCTACAGAAACTCTCCGTGCTCCCAATGTTTCAACTATTGCAGTAAGGTTTGCTACATTATCCAATATAAGCAGTATTTGTTTTTCATACCAAAGTTAGATAAAGTCTTGTTTAATTTTCAGTAGACTAAATGGAAGATGGTAAATCTACAGAATAAATTCTGACTATGCTTCCCCCCCCTGCAACATACATCAGAAGTTCATAACCCTAAATTTAAAAAAAAAAAAAAAAGTTAATTTCACTTTAAAAGCCCTGCTGAGTGTCTAGTTGTTCAGTCAAGCACTTGTGCAGAGACCTCCTTTTGCCTCTTTATTTATTCCTCTTCAAAGAATGTGACTATCTACAAGGAGCATCCCCTGAAGAATTTTTGTTTCTCAAGATCACCATTTCAGTAAGGTGTTGTTTCAAGACTCTGCAGGATGTCTGGTTTTTAATCAGCCTAGTAAATCACTTGGGGTCCCTTATAGCCTGGTGGAGCTTTACTTTAGGATTTTCAATTTTGATGAAAACAAAAGAAGGAAGGAGCAAAGCTTCAATTTCCTTTGCAATTAATCATAGGTTAAAGTGCTGTGTGAAATATACAAGCCTCAGGAGGGACTTTTTTTTAACTAATAACAAAACATCCAACCTAAGAAATGCACTGTATTGTGTATTTGGCTAATAGAAACATTAGTCGGTGATATGCAGAAGGAAGTGTTCATATTTAAAAGTAATCTTGACAATTTATTTCACGTCAAAGAGAATAACTGAGCAGTACCAGTAGTGAATGGTTTATCGTATTACACTACAGAATATTCAGCACAAAATTCATCACAAAATCAAAGACACATCCACTTTTGTAAATATATCACTCATATTTAGAGAATATCTATGAAAAAAATCAAGATAATAGTAGCACTAACAGGTAGTATTTCCAGCCTGTTCTTTTTACATCCTTAGCAAGTCTGTCACTGGTTATCACAATGGCTTTTAACATTGTTCAGTGCTTTAACTCCAGGCCTTTGTCTGTATTTCAGTATTCATGCTATACTAGTTAAGATGACAGTTGTTTAATATATGGGATTCAGTTACTATAAGAGGCAACATTTCAGTGGTGTGAAATTTTACCATATGTGCCAATTTTACTGATCCTAATGGATTTAAACTTTGCTATGAAAAGCAAAACAGAGCTTAAAGTAGGCTGACACAGACAATTCTACTGAACAAGTCCAATCAGATTAACATTACAGATTTTATTCAAATATGCATCTATTTTATTAGAGCAACTGAAAGGAAAACTACATATTCTACCCTCCAGCGCCCTTCCCACCCCCCTGCAAAAAATGAAAAATTCGGGTTGACAAAAACATTTCAAGAATTTGCTGAAGTTCATCATGTTCTTTTAGTCCTGACTCCCTTAAAAAAAGAAAAGCTTTCAAAAATCACTTAAAACAATTTTGGACTAATTTTAAACAAACAGTTTTTATTTAAAATGACATTACGTTTATTTGATTTGTATTTTAAAAAAAAAATAACTAAACTAAAATTTGAAACAAAATATTCTGTGTCAAGGGTAAGATTGAGTGACCCTAAATTTTTCAGATTATACCTTCTTTCCCCCCCACCCCCCAAAAAATATTGAAAATGTTGTTTTGGGTCAACACAGAATGATACTTTAGACAAATTTCAATAAGTACTGTGAACTGATAAAAAAAAGAGAATAAATTCACACCCTCTTGAAACATTCTCTTCAACAATGGCATAGGTCATTGCCTATACATTATTTCATTTGAAACCAGATGTACCAGTCTAAAAACTCTATGCTAACAGTCTGCAGACAGATAGCTATATCATTGGCTAAAATCCATGTGTAGAAAGAGGAAGCAGTCTTGGGTTAGTTAGAAGGGTGACAAGAAGTCAAATGAAGTGAGAAAGATAATGTGAACAAATATAATTTTGGGATATCTGAAATATGTTAAAACAAATTAAGTTCTGTTAAAAAAAGTTGTGCGCGGCAAGCTAAAGAGACCTCAGTCATATTCCACTGAGTAATGGAGAAACCTTGTATCTATTTAGATAGAAGACTTTATTCTCTACCATTTTTAAAAAATGATATATCCTCTGCCTACCCTCTCCGCATCTTCCAAAGTGCCAATGAGAATTAATGCAGATAGCTCTTATGTATTTAAATTTCCATTTTAGAAAGTAAGAGACTACCCAGTTGTTTGAAATTTTAGTCTTCAGATTATTATTTTTCTAAGATACAATTAAGAACTTTAGAGAATATAAACATATTTGCAAATAGCTAAGAAAGAGATTTTCCCTAGCATGATTTAAACAAAAAATAAAAAAGTGTAGAACTGTTCCCAGTTCTTCTCTTTTCTCCTCCCCATTGGAAAATAGCTTTTTTTCTTGTAATTAGCACATTCTTTTTAACTTGTTTCAAAAATAGAAGAGAGCATATCTTCCATACTTTGACACTGAGAGTTTGTTACATGAATGGAATTTCAAACAGACTGTGAAATGCAGATATATGCAAATCCTTTGTCTTTTGATTACTTCCAACAAGCTGCTTTTTTTCTGTACATTGAATAATGCATAGTTTACAAAAGAAATTCAAAAGGTGAGCTAACTTTAATAGCTCCAGCACAGACTTCTGCGAGGCTGCATAAGATGATAACGTATTAGAAAGCGTAAAACAGTTATGGCCAGATTTCAAATCAGCAGGAACTGTAGACATATCTAAGGACAGAAATTAGCCCCCAATATAGAGTAATAAATTAACTTAGATAACAACCTGATTAATCTTAACTATCAGAGTTCTCATAATACAATCTAACACTAATCCAAAAATAAAGAGAAATTCCCATTGGACTTCAATAGACTTTAGATCAGGCCCCAAGGAATGGATCCTGACTGTGTCCATCTGTACTTCCACTAACTATTTTTTCTTTCTTAAGGTGGAAAGAGGAAGGTTCCTTCTCTTGTTCATTTCTACTAGAAAAAGTTGCTTTTAAAAAGGATCTTCAGAGCTTGTCAATTCCTGGAATCTGACTGCATGCCAAAAGGTGTATCTTGCAAGAAGCAACTATTTACTCATTCATTCCCTTCTAAGACCAATTGAGCACCCTGGAAAGCATAAAGAAACCCAACAATTGAGTACTCCATTTCAAAGGAGGCATAACAGTCCTTAAGACCTTCTCCTAGTTTACATGCACGTCTCACATGTCATTTGCACAAGAGTTGCCTCTTTTGAGCTCCTCCTAACCTCTGAGAAGAGATGAATATTTGGGTCTATGGCCTTCATATTCATTTTTGGAATTTTGCCTGCCACCTTCACTGATCAGTGAGGATTTTCTACTTTCTAATTTCATCTAACAATGAACAGATCAGCTGGAATTTGACAAAAAAATAATTCCAGTGGCAACATATTTATTATCCTGAGATGATGGTGATTTATACTGGGTTATTCCTATTCCACACAAGTCTTGAGATGTTTATTAATTTCTAAGCCTCAGAGCTGGAAGGCTTAAAGGAAAAGGGGAAGGCTCTCTCATTTACATAAATTGCAATGCCATGTACTCATAGTTTCATGTACAGTATTTTGTTGCTTTACCCAGAATTGTCTATGGTCTGATTGTATAAAGGGAAATAAATTATTATTGTAATGGTTCTCATGAAAGGTCATAGAAATTTAGCTGTAATTTGCAACAAGACTGACCACCACCGATCAGGATGCAGTGGATCCTACATCTGGGGCATTCAAGCTGAGGAGAGCCATCTCCTGATAGCCTTGAAAATCCACTGAAACTAGTTCTACTCATAAGTGGGGTTTAGCTGGGTGGACTCTGTTTTAAGACTAAGAGTTCTGGGCCTCAACGAGGCAAAGTAGTACTTGTGGTATTGACTATGTTGATGGTGGTTGGGCTTTGCTCATTTATTGTGTGTAAACACAGATATAGCCATTTCTTTCATTTGGTTCTCCCCTCTTCCTCCCCAAAAAATGTTATTTGTGGTTCCATGCAACTGAGTACACATGGACTGTGTGGGGGGGAGAGTTACAGACAGGTGACCAGGGAGAGTAGATTTGATTTTCTAGAGCCAGAAAAGTTTCGTTTATTTTAGAAAAGAACCTATATACCAATTGAATCCTGCCTTTGTTGCCACCACTAGTCCTGGCACAATGGCTACAAGTAAACTTTTTCATAAGGATTTATTAGTGAAAGGTTAAGTTAGTTCTTATATGGTTGGTTGGACACCATAAAGGCCACCATCTGCCTTATGCACCTCCATGATGTTTTGTCTTTAGACAAATCTGGTGTGTTACTGGGTGAATGACAGTGAGGGATAGCCATCATGATTTAGGTCTCCCAGGAGACCCCTTCCAGCTTGCTTTCATTGTTTCAAAGCCAAATATGATATTCACAATTTGGTAGGCATTTGGAGCAGATGACCGTAGAACTTGTCTACACTTGTAACAGCATGTAGTGTACCCATAACTACAGGGAGCATTGAAAGATTTCAGTAAGGAGCATAGAAAGACTCCAGCAGGGGGAGTTGCCAGAGCCTTCCCTGTTGATTTCCACTAACCAGGGCACCTCACTCCAGGAGGGAAGAACTCCAGTAGTGTTCTGCTACCTCCTTGCTACACTACTAAAAATGGCAGCATAGACCTGTGAGGCACTGTGTGGGCACGTAGAGAGCCACAGAAAGTATATAGGCTAAGGCAGTGGTTTTCAAACTTAGTGTTGGGACCCAGTACTGGGTCACACACCTTCAAGCACTGGGTTGCAGCACTCCCTGCTACCTCTGCCAAAAAACTGGGATATGTCTTGCTCAAAGCTGTAATAGTTGAGTCACAGGTAAGTCAACTGGGTCCTGAGAAAAAAAAGTTTGAAAACCACTGGCATAAGGAATCAAGCCTGTAGGTCATGCTAGTCACCTCAGCATCTGCTACACTGCTATTTATATCTATGCTAGTTGGGGATGCAGTGTCTGTAATCTATACACTGACACAAGAGTAGACCTATCCTAACAGCAGGACTTTAGTTAAAAGCTGGATTTCTTGGAAGAGTGGCAAGGAATGGGGAACTGCACATGAAATAGTTGCAGTCAGGAATTAGATAGTTTAGGAAGGAAATTATTAAAGATATTCATCTTACAATAAAATGCTGGCTTCCTGGAGATTCCTTGATCAGATCTGGTAAAGCATTTGTATTTTGAACAGAGCAAAAAAAAAAAAAAAAAAAAAAAAAATCACTCTCTTTTTTGTAGCAGCTAGACACCGTATCTCACAGTGTTGGAAAAATGTGACCCCTTTTCCAATGGACATGTGGTATAGTAAAATATGGACTGTTCTTGCAATGGAAAAGCATTCTCACTAAGCACATACCCAAGAGAAGCTCCAGACAAGGGGATGGGTAGAAGTATGGTCACCCTATATCTGAAACTTTGCCTGAAATAAAAATTGCAAAAAGAAAATGGACCTCTTCATTCAAGTTGAATTTGTACCATTTCATGTCTTCGGTCAGTCAGTAAAGCTTTCTCTCTATTGTTAAAGGCATTGGTATAAAAAGAACATGTTCTCTGTTTGGTGGCAACATGATCTAATAGATGAGGCACTAGAGTGGGAGACCTGGGTTCTCTTCTTAGCTTTGCCACTGGCATTAGGCAAATGTTTCACCTCTCAACGCCCTTTCTCTGCCTTACTATTTAAGTCATAAGCTCTTGGGTTGGGGAGAGGACGAGAGAGAATATCTTACTCCTTGCTTGTAACATAATGGGACCCTAGTCTTAACTGGGGCCTGTAGGTGCTACAATAATATACAATGTTCTGGTTCCAAAGGGGCAGCCTTGTTAGTCTAGTAAAGCTAAAAAAGCAAGGAGTCTTGTTTCTTCCTAGCTGCGATAAATAAATCTGTTAGTCTTTAAGTACCATGAGACTCCTTGCCTTTTTTACAGCGTTCTGGGAGAACCTGCACTTTAACTCTTTCTGTGCTGCTCACCGAAAAAAAGAGCAAGCATCCCAACCCATTAGTGTGCTCTTATTTCATGGAATTATATGCCTTTCCGCTCTGGTATTCTTTGTTACTTGTACTTTAGAAACCTTCTTAGTTCTCATTTAATTCATTCCCAACATCCATATCTTTTCTTTTTGTTCAAAGAAGTTAGTAACTTGATTGAATGGGAGTTATATCACCTTACAAACAAAGATATAGCATTTCCAAAAGGAGAAAATCAGTATAGAAACAACACCAGTAGTAAATGATCTCATTTGTGAAACTTGCCCCCACCGCTAAGGTCCCTGAGAAATGAAAATACAAAGCCTAAAGCCAATACCCATTAGCCCAAACCATTTGCAATAAACAGCATTTCTTAATATTTCACAGAAAATAATTACATGTATTCTATCAACTGGATACTTTGGTGAATTCAAACAAAAGGCAAGAATTCCCACCCCATGTTCTACATTACAGAAACCCTAGGAAATTCTGCAGGAACTCATAAAGCTTACTAGGAACACAGGATAAGACAAATCCTGTTAATCAAGCCACTGGCAATGGACAATATCGAGTGTTTCAGAAAAAAGTGAGACAAATAATGTCCGTACCTCACTAATTGTTCGAAACTTCCTGATAACAGTGAGGACCACTGCCTCATACAGAGAATTGTTCCTTGAAGTCGCAAGCTGTCCTATCCCTATTTCTCCCTCTACATCTGGATTTGTTCTCATTAGCTGCAGCATTGAGGTCATGCTTCTCCATAACTGACCCTTCTCACAACCGAGCCAGATTAGGGCAGGGTTCTGCTGTGTGGTGGCAGAGCAGGTTCCTGTGCCCTACTTGCCTGTGTTTCATGTGAACCTCATAGAGCCTATCCTTAGGAAAGAAATCCTTCTTAACCCCATTGATTAGTTTGTGTCCTGAAAGATGTGGTTTGCTTACTTCTATTATAGCCTACATCCTCTAAACAAAAATGCTATTGATCATGATACTTCTGAGATGCTTGTTTTTGGGCATACTTTTTTTTTCCTTTTTAAAATGATAAAGAATAAGAGGGATAATCTGAAGACAAAACATTTTTTTTTAAATTCTGTATTCCTCAGTAACTATCAAGAGCCACATTTTTAAGTGAGCCTATTAAAATAAGCCTCAGAATTTTTCCATCATAAAAAAAAAACCCCACAATTGCTTATGCAAGTGTCTGCATCTGGAAAAACAGCACACGTATCTTCATGTTAGCTGAAAGTGTCCACCTACGAGCTTGAAATAAGTGGATGTTGCTGTAACTTTGCAGTTTCTGCATTTGTTTTTATTGATGTATAATTAGAGGACGAGACTGTATCTTTGGAACTTACAAGAATTATCTCCTTTTGATTGGGGTAAGCCAATGACACTATTTCAAGAAAGAAGTGAGAGGAAGGACTGGGAAAAAGGGACAGAGACTTCAGGGAATATAACAACTGAAAAAGCACCAGAGAAAGAAAAAAAGAAAGGTGGAGGGGGAGAAGGAGTGGCAAAAGTTATAAAATCAAAAACAGAAAAGCATAGAAATTTCCAGAATCTCTAAATAGAAAGCAAGGAAATAAAATAAAGTCTAGTGTTGAATATCATGCTAGAAAGAATGAAGAAGAAAAAAATATTTTTTAAAAATCAGTTTAAGTAGTAAAAGCTGGAGGTGGGGGTTAGCTGTGATCTATTAATCCTTTCAGATCATGTTTTCATTTTCCACATTCTTAAATTGGTCTTTGATGCACTTGGTCAAACACGTCCGAAAAACAGCAAACAAAGTGCCTTATCACTAACATTTAAGAGGACAGAATCTTCACTCTGAAATAGAATAGAGACATTTGCTACAGTAGTTCTGACCAACTAAGACAATTGTTAATTGTTGCTTAGTAGCTCTGTATTCTTGGAGAATCAGGGCATAGTATCCGGCCATGGAGACTTACCCCCACTCCCGATCACCTCCAGTCTCTGCTTCAACCAAAAACAATGAAAGGCAGTGGGAGACACACCTAAAACCTTTTTGAACAAGGGTGCTGGAATTAGGAAAACTCCTCTAACCTCATCTGCATGGGAGATATAAACCATTAGCACTCTGAATGGACAACAGAAACTTGATCTGAATCACAGATGGACTCAGAATCAGCATACTGAACGGAGAACCAAGCTCCAAGGCAGGAGTCGCACTGAACTCTGGGACTGGCAAAGCAGGGAAACACTATATGATGAGGGATCCCTGCTCCTGAGACAAATGAACTCATGTCTGCACATATCCAGTTCAGCAGTTATCAGACCAGTTCTAGTCAATAGATCTTCATTTGATATCCAAGATAGTGAATCTGCCTGATTGCATTGTAAGCTCCCTCAGAGGAATGCCACCCATCACCAGGAATGATCAGCTCCTATTGTACACCTAAACAAAATACCTCTGGTATACTCCCTTAAGTCATTATTTACCTCAAAACAACCCTAGTGTTCTGCCTTGAACTCCACTGTTTCTTCCCTACAAAAATCCCTACCCAAGTTTAACATGGAAGTTAGTTCTGAATCTGTTCTGATGCCTGGACCCAAAAGCTGCAGCAGGCCCACTGGGACTTCACATTTTCCTTGCTGATTGTGGGGAGGTTCTGCCTGTCTCCAGCACTCCAGACCCTAAGCTGAACAGCCTGGATCCTGGGTACCTTTGGGCTGTACTGAGTGGTGAGACAGACCCCCCCCACACACACCCCTTGCTTCTCTTTTTCCTCTTAGTCCAGCTACAACTCTCTAAACCTGATCTTTTGTAACCCACTTGGGCTAGGTTTCCCCAATATTATAACTGAAACTGTGTAATGTTGTAAATGATCATTTTTCTCTCTTTGTATGGTTATTAATATTGTAACTGTTTGGGTATTTTTCTTTCCTTTTATAATTATTCATAAGTTTTATGTACCTGGCAATAAAGTAACTTTCCTAATCAAGCTGGTTGCCAGACTTCCTTTGTGTTCTTGGCTTCCTTATATTGCTTTGCATCAATGCTCCTTTTAGCTAGCCAAAGATCCCCATGATGCCCAATTTCTTGTAAGGTTTGCTCATTAAAGGGTTACCAGTGTGCTGAACCTGTGGCATATGAGTGGCGGCTGAAAGTGCTGCTTTGACCCAGCCCATGGAGTCCAGGGTCATATAAGGGTGGCAGCTGAAAATGCTGTTTTAACCCAGCCTGCTCAGATGCATACTCAACTCTAGTCCAGTGCAGTACATGGGCACATAAGGGTGACAGCAACAAGGGCTGTGTAACCAGCCTACTGAGTTCAGGGACATACAAGGGGTCAGCTGAGTGCTGATAGACCTGGCTTGCTCAGTCACACTTAGAAACCCAGTCTCGGGAAATTTAGGTCCTGCAAGAGTGGCTCCATTGGGAGCGACTTTTAGAAGGGAGAAGTAAGCTTCATATAGAAATACAAGTAGTACACTAATAGAATTGCAACCTCCCTCCCCCACGTAACCCTAATAAATGAGCATACCCCAAGTGGATGGGCAAAGTTGGTACCATAATTGTTCTGAACATACATTTGTAGGCACCAGAGGCAAAGGTCATTACTGAGATGCTAAGACTTCTGGGATGTGGAACCATTTTGGTGATGACATTTGCACCAGAAGTTTACTAATCTTCTAAACATGGCCAGCCTGTTTACCAGTCTCCAAAAATACTTTCATCCACTCTGTACTGACCTTCAGATCCAATTAACTTCCAAATAATGGAACATTGTGTTCAAAGGAATTCCTGATATTACTTGAAATTCCCAGATGACACCCTTAGCCAACTACATTAGAGGATCTGAAAAAAGCACCATAAGTATGAGACCTAATGAGAGACCATAATACAGATCTGCCTCTAATTTAGGCTGCAAATACTTTGGACACAATTTATAATTCCAATTCCTTGTTTGGACAAGTGTAAGCAGGTAGAGCACCAGACCCACCTGGAGGGCACCTCCTGCTGGTGTTTTGGGGGAATTTAGCTCAAGTGGTCCCCCTCCAGGTGGTCTGTGCTCTGCTTCTTCACACAATGACTCCTCGCATGAATCCAGTTCCAGGACCTTAGCTCTCCGCCTAAGCCCAAAGTCCACCCCTGACCACTAAAACAGTCTATGGCCACAAAATCCTCATTCTGGCCACTAAAATAGTCAATGGTCCACGAGCCCTGTGCCACCTCAGGCACCCATGCCACACCTGGCACATTGAGGGCCCACCCTCATCTCCAGGTCCCAGCCCATGGACCCTAAACTCCTCCACTGAGGCCTCCACCTCCTTCCAGTCTCCACAGTCTACATCAACCCCCTGGGCCACTTCTCCGCAGCCCCAGCCACACAGTCTCACCACTGTAGTTCAGCCACTGTTCACTTCTTGGCCTCCTTGTCCTGGACCTCTGCTCCAGACACTGCCACAGTCTGTTCCCATGGGATCCCTGGCTCCGGTCAGCCTGCTTCCACTCAGAGCTCTCCAAGATGCTCACTGCCCCAGCCAGCCTGCCAGGAGAAGAACCTTCCCCCTACAACTCCCAGTGCAGACTGACCCTTGCTAGCTCTGCTTCTCCTGCTCTTATACTGGCAGCCTCTCTCTGATTGGCTGCTGGCCACCCATCTTTTCAACCCTGTGCGGGCCATAGCAGAGCCACTGCACTGCTACAAGTCGTGTTTATGCCAATTCAACCTACTGTATATTTCTTCCCTGGACATCAAGCCCACTCACATGTTCTTATACAAAGCACAGTGTTCCTATGAAAAAAATATCAGCTTGCCACTGAAGAAGAGAGATTCTTTATGTGTTGATGACTGAGGCGGGCACCATAGATCAGTCTCCTGCACCCAGCTGAGGACAAAGCAACCTCTGAGACTCTAATTGTGGCACTGGCTGACCCTTGTTTTCAGACTACTCTAAGTTGCATCAGTTAATAATGGCCCTCTCTGGACTGTTATACTAGCCAAGAAGAGTAACAGGCTGGTGTACTCTGGCCTTCCCCTTCCTCAACTACTCCGCTCCATCACTCCAACAACAAAATGCTATCTCTAGCCTGTCATAGGGTACTCCCCTCTTCATGACATGGTATTCTGCTGGGGTTGTTACAGCCTCATTTACGGGGCCAGAGCAGTGCAAATGAACTTTATTGTAATAAAGAATCAGGGATTGTGTGTCCTACTATAATACAAACAAATTGCAGATGTTATTACTAAGGTGGTGGGGGAGATAAAGTCATCTTTGCTAAGTAAGGAAATAACTGTGAACTGTAGAGCCCTATCACAGCATTGTTTCCACTAAACTAATCTCACAGCTCCTATAACAAAGGCCCAAACATCAAGCCATGTGCTGAACAGCAGGTGAGAAAGGAATCCTCCTCCCAGACCTCAAAGGTTACATAGGCACAGCCCATCACAATCAGATCGACAGATTTGGGCTTGTGCTACACTCAGCTGTGTAGACTCAGAAGCCTGGAGTGGGGCATGGGCTTCAGATCCTATGCCACAATGACCACACAGCTGTTTTTAGTCCATGGGAATAAGACCAGATGTTGACCCATGTTCAGCAACTTGCTGTTGCAGGCTGCCATTTGTTTTGCAGCCATACTCTGAATGTCCATAGAGCCACCTTGACAACACTACAGAAGCCCTGGAGTAGTTAGGGGAAGGGAACATGGGAAGAGGAGATACTCCTCTCTGACCTATGCCATGCAGATTGGTGTGCAAGGAGCTATGGCTTAGCTGAACTCCCAGCTTGGCTATTCACAAGGGATGCACACCCCCGCACGTCCTATTCTCCTAATAAATGCCCCCTCGCCCATATACAGATGCTACACTAGTTCCACTGGTGGAAGTTCTGCTCCGGGTATAGAGATTAGTGTGTGATTTGCCCATCAGGCAAACCAGATGAGTGGTCAAAAATGATTCTTCCTACAGCTTTGCATTTTGAGCCAGATTTTTAGCTGGTATTAAGTCTGTGTAGTCCCTTTTACGTCAATGGAGCTTTTTTGATTTATATCAGTTGGGAATCCAATTCTTTGTTTTTCCATAATCTAAGAACTTTCTAAGTAATAAAAGTCTTTTAAAAACTAAACCATTGGGGGATAAGTAAGAAATCAATTTAAAAAATTCTTTCTTTACGCCAAAGTGTGTCATGTTCTCAGTCTTTCTGCCACCATGCACTGTGTGCCTGGAGTCACACATCTTATTACATACTCATGTTGTCATTACTGGCTTATCAGGATTTATAGCATATATCCTTAAGGTCATGTTAATAGAATGCTACTTCATAGAATGGATGCTCTGTAACCTCAGGTACTCTAGTGATGAACAGCCTTTTGTAATACTCTGGTGGAAATACAATTTTGAATCATCTTTCTAGAGCATGTCATCTCTCTATTGGAATGACTTGATTCCCCCCCCCCCCGAAAAGGAATCTTATTTAATAGCTTCAGCTTTCATAAATCTACTTTTACATTTCAATGTGGAAAAACATTAGGTCTAACTATTTTGGAAATCAACCATGTCATCTGCTTCATTCTTAAATGTGAGAGTTTTCTGAAGTACTTTTAGTCAATGATTCATGTATTTTTGCCTGTATTTACCAATTTAAGAATTCCTTCAAGTGGTTCTAGTGACTTCCCCTGGAAACCTAAGAAGAAATCTTGCTAGAGCTGAAAATGCTTCTGTAAAATTACTTCTTGTAATACTTGAAATCAGTTTGGTAGTTTGATAAATCAAGATTCAGGGTAGTATTCAGCACGAAATATTCTTGAATAGAAATATCGTGAGAGCTCTGCTCTCATACTAAAAATAGATTGACACATTTTAAATATTTCCAGTGGGATATGAATACAGCATTGCAATTTCAGCTGTCTTGGAACTCAGTTCTCAGTTCCTACTTACGTCTAACAGCAAGTCTTGAAATCCTTAGTGAAACAAACTACCACTGAAATGATAGGTGTCATGTGGCTTAAGGAATCAATGATGTACCATCAATAACACAAATAGCTTAATAGACTACAAAAAAAGTCACAATTGTGAGTGGCTGGAGATCCTTAAAACAGGACTGAAGTGAAGCACAGGCTCTGCACTGGGTTGAATCCACCCCAATATTTGTAAAACATTGAGATCCTCAAATGAATTTGGCTCTAAGAGTAGAGTATTATAATAATGAATAAAATGACTAATATGACAACCTAGATCACAAAAAGCTAGATAAAGAAGAAATTTATTGTCAACACATTGTATTAGGATTATTACAAATGGAGTTTATAGCTGCCAAATGTAAAGGGCTGATGTTGAGTGTTGTTAATCCTTAAATCCATCAACTAGCATCCTGTTTATTCTTAAATACATAGACTACCTCCCAAAGTAAATTGAAATGTGAAGCAAACATGCTATGGTAGCCAGTACTAATTGAACCAAACACTGGGATTGGATTTCATGAAAGAGTAGTTTTCCAGCAACTAGTCACAGGCTTTATAGTAAAAATTTGTCCAAAATCTGTAATCCAATTCAGAATCTTTAATTTTTTATGAGGTTCAAGGAAGTTTATGTAACTGGTCTCACAGTACCCTGAATGTGTGTCTTTCTGCTTAACATCCTGGTTCTGGGAAGGACTGGAAGACAAGATACCAGAATGTCATACAGTTAATTTCCCAATATTTAGAACACTGCTGGAAATCTAATATTAGCCTCTAAAAATTCCCTCCAATTTCAAGACTAAAGTCTACTTCTATGCTTAATATGCTCTTATATTTCTATGGATGCAACTTTTGAAAATGAGGTTGATTATGTAAATCTATAGAGGTACCTTTTACTTAAGACTAATAATATTTGGGAAGGCCCAAAGGGGTAGCTGTGTTAGTCTAGTTCAGCAAAACAAACAAGCAGCCCTGTGGCACTTTTAAAGACTTCACACCTCCTTAAGGCTTGTATAGAACAACCCAGCTCAGCATTCCAGGAACAAAGGATTGGCCTAAATGTCAACAAAGGAATTCACAAGAGACCTCAGCAACTCAGGGCATGGAGGGAATCACACAGGGAAATTGTATGTTGTCACCTGATCCTAAAGGGAAGTGAGGGTGAAGCCCAGGAGGACAGAAGAATCATTTTAATAAGGGGAGACATTTTGCCACTCTCACTGTCTACCACCTTTATCTACCAACACCAGAAAGCAATCAAAAGAATTACTCAGGAGACCACCTTGGCTGGAAAGGAATCCAGCCAGCATGTGCTTAGAAGCTGAGGAGTTTGTAAGACTTAAGATCCTTCTGTTATTTAATAATTTGTTTATTTCACCTAAAATCATGTGTTTGGTTTAAGGTGTGTTAGAGACTCTATTTGAAGTGACAAAACTGGTGCATATCAATTTCTTTGAAAAAATAATGAACATATGCACTTGGTAGAGCTCAGTGGGCAACACTGAACATTGTAAGATGGTGGCTCCTGGAGCATCTGGAGCTAATAATATTGACTGGGGTTATTCTGTTGTGTAACCCAGAATGGCTGGCTAGAAGAACTCACTGAATTGGGAACAACTTATTTGTTGGACACTGCGTGTGTGCACCCAGGAGTGGGAGTTCTCACACCAAAGCTGAGGAAAACGGGCTCCAAGAGTGAGAGATTAGTGTGAAAAGTCCAGATTGCACCAGAGAACCATCACAGACATTAATGCTTTTCAGTGTATATATTCTTGGATTCTATTCATTCAGGTTTTGTATCAAAATACTGTAAGGAACTGAGAAAAATAAATATGTATTGATTAAAACACAAGCTAATGAAAAATATTCTGAAGCTCTAAAGTTTTTATTTTAGTGTCTGTAAAGTCAAACTGACTGGAAACAAACTCTGTAGACCATTTTCATTACTATAAACAAACAGCATGAACCATGAAAAGTAAATTTGAATTTAAAAATTGTTAAAGTTTTAACAATACAAGAATTATAAGTACCACAAGGTTTGTTTTGGTTTTTTGTTTTGTTTTTTCCCCAGTTCATTTGTTTTAAATGTATGATTATTTAACCTGAATGGGCAAAGTCAGCTTTTTTAACTTGAGAGGAAATTCACCAGAGGCCCAGGCCAAGGCAAAAAAGCTTATGTGAAGTTTCAGAATTGTTTTACCAGATAGTTTTCAACCAAAAGAAAGAAAGAAAAGCCTCACGCTTTGGCCACATTTCCCCAAAGGCTTCTTTAGCTCTTAACCCCAATGTCATGATTTTATCTCAAGCTTTGTGATATTTGGAGTTTTTCTTAAAACCCTTATGCCACAATCTTGTACTTACTGTGAGAATCTCAGCCTTCATTTAAAATAAAAAGAGTTGCTATCCCTCATGGCTTCAGAGAAGAGCCCCTACAATCCAAATGAACCCCCAAACCAGAAGAAATAAAAAGAACACAACCTTATTACTAAAATCTCATGATTCTTGAACATGTACAGAATAACAATAAACATCTGTGAAACACAAGATAATATAAAGAACAGCTCTTATTTATTTCACTGTTCTCTAGCTTATGCTCAGAAGAGCATAAACCACTATCTCAATATTTTTTAACAAGAATAGTCTGTCCCCTTTTTAAAGCCCTGACTGTAACAAGACTCAAATGTTTCAGAGGCCTCCTGTAGTTGAAGCAACTAGGAACATCTCCCCAAACTCACATCCTCTTCAGACAGGAGGTCCTCTGGACACACCAAAGGAGGAAAACTGAAGGATTACTTCTGGGTGGCAAGTTATGACCTGGAGACCCCATAACACTGCCAGTTAATTGTCTTTAAAGTAGCAAACTGTCAAAACATCCTGTCATTATCTAATGAGAGAGATGACTTTATTATGAAGACACAAGAGATATCTATTCACTTCCCAGATCTTCCCATATGCCCTTGGAACAAGTTACTTTATCTCTGAGTCTCAGTTCTGCCTCTGTAAAAGAGGTATAATAATCATTTTTACCAACTTTTATCTAAATAACATATTTTGTCTGCTCACTATGTAAAATCTTCTGGGCCAGGGACAGGCATTTCCTGTGTGTCTGTAAACACCTAGCATAATAAGGTCTCGATTTGATCAGGACTTCTAGGTGCTAATTGTAATACAAATATATAAGAAGTAACAAGCAGTTCCGCCCCTCAGAAATAGTATTAGCCAGGTAGAATACATCATATTTTTGTTTGTCTCTGCACTTCCCAGATCTATCTGAGGAGCAGAAGTGCACATTACCAAAACATTGAGGAAAGATTGTTCTCAAGAGATTTTCAGTCCATTTGCATAGACACAGAAGGATTTGAACAGTTCAGACATGCTTCAAAGGAGCAGGCAAAATTTGTTGTGCTCACCCAAATCTTCTGAAGCTCCCAGTTAGATGTAATAAAATCACAATAATAATACTTCACTTATGAAAATTCTGGGAGTTCTTCCATCCAGAATTATGCTTGCAGTTTTCAAAAGAATTTGGAGAGTCATAATTTATTATTGCAAGTATCTGTCTCAGGAAACATAAGGAGGCATTTGTGTAGCATGATTTCTTTGTGAACAGCACCCTCTACATCTGAGAGCTAGATATTGGAGTAGAGGCTGCACAAGCACTTCTTTGACAGTCAGACATCTCAATTGCTCATTTAACCAAAACTACTAAATATGCGGTCACAAAATGGGAGACTTAGCTCAGACAGAACTCTTTGCCTCTCCTCTGTAAAAGGCACTGGACATCGTGGTTGACATGAAGGGTGATATATTCTGCCTCTGGGAAGGAGAGAACCTTTCCCAGCCATCCACTGCACCTGTCTTCAGAAATCATTACATCCAGATAATCTGACAGAAAGCAGGACCTGTGTTCTACTCTCCAGGCGGGAGTGAAGAGTTCAGCCATGGGTCAAGAGAAGCAGGAAGAGAATAAGTGATTCAGAATGAAAAGGAGGATGGCAGCTGCTTCAGTGCTTGAGGATGCACAAAAAGAGCAAAGTGAAAGAATGATAGCTCTGTCAGGGTGCAAGTTGTATCTATAGAGGTCTACTTTCTAGTTAGTTCAAAGAGGGTTTTGGGAAGCACTGCACACCATCCCTTTCGTAACTTAATAGGACCAAGGCAGAACGCTGCCTTTAACACCCTGAGTAGAGACAATGAACTTACACAGTGCCTCTTTGTTCAAGGGGGCTATACACATGCACTCACTGTCTCTCTTTCATTAAAAACCTTCAATGAACCAGACTGTGACAGAGAATCTCTGTGGATAGTAATTCCATGCTTGAATAAAAAGAATATAGCAGTAGGGATATACTACCACCCACCTGACCAGGACAGTGATAGGGACTGTGAACTGCTCAGAGAGGCCATAAAACAAAATCAAAACTATACAGTAATGGGGGATTTCTACTATCCCTATATTGACTGGGTACACGTCACCAAAGGTTGTGATGCGCAGATAAAGTTTTTGCAACCTTAAATGACTGCAGCTAGTCCTGGAATGCACAAGAGGAGAGGCAGTTCTTGGTTTAGTCCTAAGCAGAGCACAGGATATGGCCCAAGTAGTGAATATAGCTGAACTGCTTGCTAATAGTAACCTTAACATAATAAAATTTAACATCCGTGTGGGGAGAGGTGGAGGGTGACAAATCATCCTACCATGGTAACTTTCAATTTCAGAAAAGGGAACACCACAAAAATATTAGTTACCGTTAATATTAGATAAACAGAAATTGGAAGGTACAACTGTCAAGGCTTTTTCCCCACTTTGGCACTCTGAGTGCAGAAGGTGGGGGCCTGCAACAGGCCTTAAAAGCCACTGGCCTTAAAGCCTGCTCTTAAAAGTCTCCAAGGCCTCCAATTCCTGGCCTTGGAGTGGTATCGTTGCCACCACCCAAATGCAAAAAACCTCTTGAGACCCAGAAAGGCGCACTTGGGAATTCCTCCCTGTGAGGTACTTGCAATCCTGTTTATTCCTCTCTCAGGAAAGTGACTGGACCTCAGCTGCATCTGAGCTGGAACTGGAACAGGGTTCCCTCTAGTAGCTGCCTGTGCAGTCTAAGGCACGTGCACACAGCACAGAGAAATCCAAAAAACAAGCCAAAAACAAAGAAAATACCCTGACCGCGTCTAAATAAACATTCCCTGTTCTACCCACGCCTGGTCAGTACCAAACTTAACTTATCTCTGGTAAGGATGTTGCTGAATTCTTCCGCAGGCCCCTCTGGCCTCCTCCTGATCCTTCCAGGAGCTCTGCTGCATCCAAACAGGAATAGGCCAGGCTGCTGTTCCAATTCAAAAACCTGTGCTTCGTTCCTATTGGCTGTCCTGCGACTCACTGACCAGAGTGTCAACCCCTTCCTCCCCAAGGGTTATTACAACAACGTCAAAAGTGAAAGCTTGCATGGAAATTTTTTTAAGACACCAAAAGAGAGGCTTAACTTAAGAAAGGATCACAAATATGCAAATAAAAGCAGTTAGACATAAAAAGGCATCCTTTAAAAAGTGCAAACTAAATTCTATTGAACAAAGTAGAAAGCAGCATAATCTCTTGCAAGTGAGATGTAAAAATATAATTAGGAAGGCCAAAAAAGAATTTGAGGAACAGCTAGCCAAAAGTCTCAAAGATTTGAAAAGTAACAACAAATATTTAAAGATATCAGAAGCAAAAAGCTTGCTAAACAACCAGTGGGGCAACGGATGATCAAGATGCTAAAGAAGCACTTTAGGGTGATAAATTTATTGTGCAGAAATTAAATTAATTCTTTCATCAGTCTTCATGACTGAGGATGTGAGGGAGATTCCCAGATCTGCCCCTTTCTTTTTAGGTGACAAGTCTGAGGAACTGTCCCAGACTGAGATGTCATTTGAGAAGGTTTTGGATCAAATTGATAAATTAAAACAGTAATAAGTCACCAAAGTCAATGGCAACCACCCGAGAATTCTGAAGGAACCCAGATGTGAAATTGCAGGACTGCTAACCAAATTGCAGGACTGCTAATTCAAATCAGCTTCTGTATCAGATGACTACAGGATAGCTAATATGACACTGTTTTTTAAAAAAGACTCCAGACGTGAGACCAGCAACTACAGGCCACTAAGCCTAATTTCAGTACCAAGCAAATTAGTTGAAAGTATTGTAATGAACACGGTTACCAGATACATAGGTGAATATGATTTGTTGAGGAAAAGTCAACATAGTCTTTGCAAGGAGAAATCTTGCCTCTCTGATCTACACATAGGTGATCCAGTGGAGATAGTGAACTCAGATTGTCAGAAAGTCTTTGATAAGATCTCTCACTGAAGGCTCTTAACCAAAGTCATGGGATAAGAGGGAATGTCTGCTCCTGGGTTAGTAACAGGTAAAAAAAAAAAAAAAAAAAAAAAAAAAAGTAGGACACAAAGGGCAGGAATAAATAGTTCATTTTCTGAGTGTAGAGAGACAACAGTGATGTCTGTACTTGGGCCAGTACTGTTCAACATGTTCATAAAGGATCTGGAAAAAAGGTGGCAAATGGTGTGGTGACAAAATTTCCAGATGATACAAAGCTACTGAAAATATTAAGTTCAAGCAGCCAGTGAAGAGTTACACAGGAATTTCAGAAAACTGAGTAACTGGGAAACAAAATAGCAGATGAAATTCAATGCTGATAAACAGAAAGTAACACATATTGGAAAACAATCTCAACTATACATATAAAAAGATGGGATTTAAATTAGCTGTTACCACTCAAAAAAGAGATCTTTGAGTCACTGTGGATAGGTTCCCTGAAAACCTTCACTCAGCATGCAGCAGCAGTCAAAAAAGCTAACAGAACGTTGAGAATCATTAGGAAAGGCATAGCTAATAAGACATAAAATATTGTACTACCTCTTTATAAATTCATATTATGCCCATATCTTGAACACTGAGTGCAGATCTGACCACCCAATCTCAAAAATGATATATTGGAATTGGAAAAGGTACAGAAAAGGGCAACTAAAATTATTAGGGGTATGAAAAAGCATCCACACAAGAAACGATTAATAAGACTGAGCGTTTTCAGCTTGGAGAAGAGACAGCTACGAGGGAATATAACTGATTTTTTATAAAATCATGACTGGGATGGAGAAAGTAAATAAGGAAGTGTTTCCTACTCCTTCTCATAACACTAAAACTAGAGATCACCAAATCAAATTAATAGGCAGCAGGTGTAAAATGAACAAAATCAAATTTTTCTTCACGAAACACATAGTCAGCTCTGGAACTTCTTTCCAGAGGATGTTGCAAAGGCCAAGATTATAATGGGATTCAAAAAAGAACTAGGTAAGGTCGTGGAGAATTAGCCAGGATAGTCATGGGTTGCTGTTTCCAGAAGTTAGGAAAGACCAGTGGGATGGATCACTTGATGATTACCTGTTCTATTCATTCCCTCTGTAGCACCTGGCATTGGATTTTGTCACAAGGAAGGATACTGAGCTAGATGGGCCATTGGTATGACCTCTATATGGCTGATCTTATATTTTTATTCTCTCATGAGCTGTTCCACCTGTACCTCCAAGGTAGCTTAGCTAATAGAACAACTGGCTTTCTACTCACTTCTCATGTGCTTCCTACATGAAAAGCACCTGAATTTCTCCATTAGTCCTCAATCCTTCAAAGAGCTTCACACAGACTTATATGAATAGCCTTTTTGAAGTCAGTGAGGAAACTTTATGGAGCAGGGGTCTGCCCACACTAAGCTGCAGCAGAATTGGGGCCTAAATATGGCTACATTTCTACAAGCTTATAAGGAGAAGCGACTATGAACGTTATCGTAATATGTAAAGGCCCCAACTCAGGCAATGACCCATTGTGCCAGGCACTTACAGACGTGGAGCAAGAGACAATCCTTGTTGTAAAATATTTACAATATAAATAGGCAAGACAGAGAGAGGATAGGCAAAAGGAAAGATTAGCATTATGATTTCACAGATGGGGAATGAGGCACAGCGAGATTAAGTTACTTGCACTAAATCACAAAAGGAGTTAGTGGCAATACTGAGAATAAAAGCTGGATATCCCAAGTTCCAGCTTATACTAATAATACGAGTAATAAATTTCCATCAGACCATCTTTCCTTGTGCTTAAGCATGCCATTTTCCCTCTTGTAGTTAAACATGTGGCTTTATTTATATATGACACTCTAAGCTTTGTTTGAATGAGTATGTAGAGTTGACTTTTTCTGAACACATCTAATAAGTATGATTATGACTTGGATAGAGTAATAGATGAATGACGTTTGGAAATGGTCCCGCCAGCAGTTCCCATCCAAAGTGAACCCAAGAGTCTAACCATATTTTCTAAAGTATATTCAGACTAGCCAGACCTACTGAGACCTCAGAACCAGACTAGAAATATCAGAAGTCTCCCTCACAAGATTTTTGGTACATCTGACTTCTGGTTTAGCTGCAATCTTTACAAGCACAGCCACTCTTACAGCCTGTGGTACACTCACTGCTGCTGTTATAACTGAAGTTACAAATTAATGTTGCAGCTACAAGCTCAGAGTCATTAAAGTGGGAAATAATGGGAGGGTTCAGAAGGGCTGGAAAAGATGAGCCAAACATTGTAGACTTTCAAACTTTGGATTGAATTTGGTTCACAGGAAATATCAGTAGTCCAGGACCAAGGGTTGAAGCTGTCATGTTGGGAGTGGGGGAGGAAGAGAAAAACTGGGTTTACCCATCCCTCCTGACAGTTCCAGAAAGCTGAATATTATAGAATTAGAAGACAAATATAGAAAGTCATGCAATCTCCTATTGTCATGTTTATGATGAAAAATACCAACTCTTGATAAGTTTAATGCTGAATTCAAATGATGGTCGTGTGCACTTTACCAGAATGGTTTTTTGCCAGGCTTCTGCCTCCACATGCTGTTCTGATTTCAGCCGTTGTTTTTCTTCTCTGCTTAGCTGTGATGTTTCCAGTATATGACATGCCTTTAAGATACATTTCCAAGTGTGTTGTAGAATATGCTGTAGGGCTGATAGGCAGCTGGTGACAGAATAAAAGGTCATTTTGAAAGTTAGATGTTAATGTATTCCATTTTTCATCACTGGACACGTTAGCTTGTCTAATGTATTATGTAAAATGTTTATCTTTATTAGCTATTAGTTACCAGAACACAGCTACTGACTCACTCAGGGATGAGTTAAGAATGTGTCTGAAGGAGAAACTGCAAGGCTGACCCTTAGTAAGAAGATAGGATAAGAATCACAGAAGAGAAATTTAAAATCCTCTGCACATTCTATAGAGCAAGTAATGTTGAGAAGAAACATTGTGTTTGTAAGTGGATTATTTTCACACAATGTAGCCAAGTTTGTAGCAAATACAGTAAATTAGTAAAAGTAAATGCCTAATTGGGTCGGACAGTCCCTAATAAACATTTCAAGCACAAATTGTGGGCTGAATGATTCCAGGACAGCATTTGTCTTGGATTCCCTGTGACACCGCTCTGTGCCTGCTCAAGGCTCAGGAATGGCATCAGCCTTGTCCCTGGGGTGGAGTGGGGTGAGGGTAGGAAGGAAGAGAGAGCACTGAAATGGGCCTTAACCCCCTCTCCTTGAGTCCTCACCCCCTGCTCTTCCTCTTCTCCAAAGCCTTGCCCTGACCAGGCCAGAAGCTGGAGCCAGGCAGTAATGAGTGCCATCCAGGGAGCCCAGGCCACTGTGGGGAACCCTGGATCCATCTCTTGCCCTGAGCTGCATACCCCAGGAGCCAGGAGCTGCTCTTGGGCATTCCATCACCTCACCCAAAATAGATGGAGGATGCTGGATTTCCTGCAGCAGTCCAGACTCCCTGGGAGGATCTTATCACTGTGCAGCTCTGGCTTCTGGCCTTGCCAGGAAACAGGGTCTCAAGGGGAAGAGGAGGATCAGGGTAGGGCTCCTGCCTGTGTCCCATTTTTGCATTTGGAAAAGGTGATCAACCTTGGTTAAACACCTAAATTTCGTTGATCTCACCAACACTGAGACGCTTTTTAAAATACCACCAGATCCCTGTCTACATCTTTTGGCTCCTAAATACCTTTACAAATCTGGCCCCAAACTTAGATGGCTTAAAGAAACATAAGCACCAAAGTTACTCCTGAAAATCAGACTTAGGGCTTTGAAAATCTTAACTTCATAGGAGTGCTCAAGCACTTCAAAGGATTAAGCCCTGCCTATACAAAGCAGGACTATTCACATAGCTGTTCATATACATGTACCAGACTCTGCCCACATGTCTGAAGGAATCATGCATTTTCTTGCTAGGAAGCACTTAAAAGGCACCCCCGTTGCTGTTTTCAAGAATGTGCTCCAATCACTCTTCTCTTAAATCATTATAGACCCTCATTTAATGAACAGTTAGGAAACTCAGGAAATGTTTTACCTTGCAAAACTCTTAATTTTTCTACTGCTGTGAATGGTCAAGAAGGTATGCTAGTTTTATGGTTAGGGCATTGGCATCTGGCCTGGGTACTGTGAGACCTGAGTTCAACCTCTGGCTATGTCATAGACTTCCGGGTCAGGTCACTTAGGGCTTAATCTTAACACTGCACAAATCTCAGGGCACTGCAGATGTGTTCTGAGGACCTTGTGGAGAGTATACAACACAAAGCTTGTCCACAAAGCATGGAAATACACCATTTCACTGCAGAGCAGAGTCCAGGGCTTTACAGCAATGTAGTGTGATGGATTCTATCTGTTGACCCCTCTGCCTGGCTGAGGTACAAGAGGCTAGTCCACTTTCAGACATGCTTTTTCTCCCACTGGGCTGCCTGCAGTCAGGTTCATGATGCTCATGATGCACTGCCAGGCACAGGCAGTGGACCCCTACACATTCAACCAGTGTGCTGAGGTACATTTGCTTGCAAAGGGGCAGGCACATGTTTTGCACATACCTCGCCCTCCTGGATGATATGGCGCTGGGGATAGCTGAGCGGCTGCACAGCCCATCTGCCCTTCACATGATCGTGTGGAGAAGTGCACACGCAAACTGCTTGCAATAAAGTGGTGGGCACGTGTGCACAGCTCACATACGTGATGCAACTGAGGACCCTCACTGCCAGGATTGCCATGCTCCGCTCAGTGTTGTTGCAAATCTCGAATGCACAGTGATCTTACACTTGTGCCATAGATAGAATCGAGCTCTTAATCTGTCTCTCCGATCCATGGCCCCCTGAAGTCAATGGAAAAACCTCCTGCTGGCTTCATGGCACTTTGTGTCATGCCCGATGCACTTCATTTTCACACTTCATAAAGGTAAATGATGCATTAATGATTCTCAGGTATACAAATGCTAAGTTGTTGGGGAACCAGTAAGTACATACGTATCTACCAAGATATCTTGGAGGAATAATTTAATTAGACAAGGTGTTTATAGCAATGACAAACAGATGGTATTTTCCATGAAACAAGAGAGAAAAGAAAGTTAACAGTCATGCAAAGAGGTGAGAAGGACTGAACAAAATACACTGCATTGTTTAAATTGTACAATTTAAATTCCTAACTGCTGGTGGACACAATTTGTCCATGGCAAGCAACTTCAATTATTGATTCAATGCCACCACACACTAAATGTTGACAGTCAAAACTCAACTGGGAACTGAAAAGCCTGCTGTCCCCATTGGACTCAGCAACACATAGCTCACTCACACCCTGCAAAAATATTTCATTAAAACTATCTGTGTGCAACAAAATGGTGACAGGTGTTACACAAATCGGGATACCTTTTACGCAGGACAATGTTGGATCTTACACTTAGTAACAAGCTTTAAAAAAAAACAAACAAACCAGACAAACAATGAGATCAACTTTCCCTCACCAAAAGCAAGGTGAAAAGATGATACTCTGGCACATAGCTGTTAATAGGCAGTGCAAGATACATAGCACTAGTTATATTATCTCTTTCTCTTTTGTTTGTATTTCCTTCAGGGCTGTAAGATAGCACTGTCATCACATTAAGAGAAATGCCCATGCAGTTTGTGTTGGTGTCCAGGCATTGATGTAGTGCTAGAATGGCATAGTTTGTACACTATGCAGATAAATGCATTAATATTCCCTAATAAGCCATTCTACTACCTGTCAGGATTAAGGCTCCAGTTCAGCATCCCTTAAGTGCTTGCCTAATTTTAAGTACACAAGTATTCTCACTGGCTGTGTTCGCACATAAACTGTTATTTTGAAATAAGTTATTTCAAAATAAAATCCTTATTTCAAAATAATTTAAATCGAAATAAGAAAATTGTAAATCAAAATAAGGGAAACCCTCAAAGTGAAATAGCATGCCCTGTGTTGGACATGCTATTTTGCTTCAGGAGAGGGGCAGCATGGGAGGTGTGGCAACATGGCCCCCTCGCTGGGCCATGGTCCCATCTAATATATACAAATAGGAAAACACCCTGGGAAGGAGAAAGGCAAAAGTGTTATTTCAAAATAACCGTTATTTCGAAATAACATGTCCAAATGGCATTGTTTCAAAACAACCATTTTGAAACAATGGCTATTTCGATTGCATGCGAGGTTTTACTGTTTTGAAACAATAGCCATTATTTCAAAACTACAGGGTCATGCCCGGCTTTATTTTGAAACAACGGCCGTTGTTTTGAAATAATACCCTCGTGTGGACACAGCCATTGAGACTATTGGAAAGATTTAAATTAAGCACAAACTTGCTGGATAAGGGTCCAAATGCACAAGACAGTTTCTACGGTCTGTGGGTAAAACATTCAGATATAAAGATAGCCACATTACAGTCATTTTCCCAGTTCCAGTTTGCAGAGCAAGTTGCATTCAGTGATAAAATCAGTCTCCACTTCTACAAGTTCGTCTCCTGTTACACAGGGTGTAACAATAAAGGTGGTAGGAAAGGGATAAGCAAGACAAAAAGAACCCAGTTTAGCACATTAAGAAGAATCTACTGGAGGCTGATATGTGTTGTATTACTTGGCATTCATATTCCTCTGTAAGGCAGGCTTCGAAGTTGTGCCTAACAGCTTCTGAGGGCAGCTTCTAATCTGCCTGGGTTTTGTATTAGCATGAACACAAAAGGGTACCATTATCTGATTAGCATACTGGGTGCAGTGCATAGTGGGTAATGGTATTTGGGGTTAGTCTGCTCACAAATCTATCAATATCTGTAATTCTACTAAGGTGAAATATGAAATACTGTCTTTGTGTGAACTTCTACTCTCTGTTTCAAATCTGTCTGAGTTAGTTAATGGGTAAAAACTACCCTTTGTTAAAAAGAGGCTTGTAGGAAAGGCGACTGCACGTTTCAGCCTGAGAGAGTTAAAAAATGGGGGGAGGGGAGTTCACATTGTTTCTTCTGAAGCAATACATGAGGTAGTTTGCCTCCCCCCCCCCATTGCTTCTCCTGTTCTTTGTTATGGAAGTAGCTGATTAACAGCTATTTACAGACTAAGAGGTCTGAAATCACTGAGCTCACTAGAGAGTCCTTCTCTCTCTGAGCTGAAGAGGAGCAGCTATGGGGTGACCAGCAGGTGGAGCCAGTGGCTGGTGAGAGCAGCCAGCGGCGAGCTGGGTGACACGAGTGACCATTGGGTGGAGCTGGCAGACAGTGGGCAGAGCCAACAGATGGTGAGAGTGGCTAGCAGTGAGCTGGGCGGCACGAGTGACTAGAGACCAGAGCCAGCGGACAGCCGGTGGAGCCAAGAAACAGTTCTAGAGGATGGAGTGAGTGACCAGTAGATGGCATCGGTGGACAGCTGGCATGAGAGACACTCCCTATGTACCCTAGGGTTGGTTGAGAGCCTAGTTAGCACTGATTTTCCAGATCACTGCCAGTTTTGCTATTGAGTTTGTATGTTCTGTTATGCGGTGTGGGTTGGTGGGAACTTCGCTCTATACTAATTTTTCTAAATTAGTGCTAATCTCTTATTTGGCCTTTTGCATTTTTGTTTTACTACTATTAAAAGTTCTGTTTACTACACTCAGTTTTGTGCTTGTGAGTGGGGAAGCCTTACTTCTTTGGGGTGCCCAGGGAACAGTGCAGGATTCCCAGAAATCTGGGTGGGAGCTCAAGCCAGTTGGTGGTGTTGCATCATCGGGAAACCCCTAGATATAGAACCTGACCCTTGTCCTGCCAGCCTGCCCTGGCAGAAGGGTTACACCTCAATGGTGTACATGAAGAATCTGACAGATTTCAGCTTTGGAAGCACAATCTCCACAAGGTGGTGTACTACTTTCAGAAATGCCTTACACTATTAGAAAAAGAGCACTTTCTGTCTAATGGAATGAACAGATGTTCACTTTCACATGACACTTGTGAGTGGGGGCAGAAACACATACTTACCTTATCCTTTTAAGATGACATGTTTTCTCTTAAGTAAAGAAGGAGGTAACTGAACTCAGAAACGAGAATCATATTGCTACCAATAATATCCTAAAGTACTTTCATTGTCCTAAAATAATTCAGATATTTTCTCCCTTCTTCCCTTGTATATAGTTCCCAATTTCCAAGAAACTTCCTAAATTACATACAGCAAATTTTAGATAGAAAGTAGCACTTTTTGAAAAAATCATTTTCCTATCCAAACCTCCATTTTCTGAAAGTGAGTTTTAACTCTTATTGTACAGCATTTGGAATGCATGGCTCTGTTTATCCAAAATGCACATCACATTCCCCTTTCTATTTCAATAAATGGAGTTCTGTATCCGTAAATGGTTCCTCTTATCTTATTCTCAATAAACACCTACTCTATAATGTTCAAAATTAATATGTTAGGTACCAAAAAAATAAACAGTTAAAAATACTAGGGTGGTCCTTTTTCAAAATTATCTCAAACTAGAATAAGTGGCTCTTCCTGTAAAAACCATGGTCTTGCCAACTGCAAATATTTAACTTCATAGGCTACTCTCAGAGCAAATAGAACTCCATCTAGATCATTTGGCTTTGGTCCAGGCCTATATGACTAAGAAGATATAGCCAATCTGCTGCGCACCCCTGGAGTACGTAGATGAAAAGGGCAAGGACTTAGCTCCACCTCCCAGAGAACTGAGAAGGGGAAGAGGTTACCCTTTTCTTTTTATTTTTTAATGATATAGGTCAGATGCCAGCAACAAGTAATTTACACCATTTCCTCAGTGCAACATGGAACACAGGCAGAACTGTGACTCAGAGATATGTCTGAAGCACAATGATTCCTAGAGCTACTTTTTGGAGGGTGCCGGTTAGCTGCCACCTAAAGGTGCAATCTAGCCATAAATGTATCTGCAAATGGTTTTTGAAAGATCATCATATACTTGTCTATGCAGAATACAATAGCATTTATGGCATTTCAGATTTAGAGATACATACTTTCTGTGTATTATTCTAGAAGGTTGTCCATGAGATTCTTGTTACCTGTCATTGAAGTCTTCTGGTTGAATCTTCATGTAGATGCATTGAAAATGTAGCTCATGATGCATTTTAAAAAGTTGTTAATATATAAAAGGCAGAGTCTGTGTTATCTGATATATTGTTAAGTCTGAGATTGTTACCATTAACAAAATGCAGCATTATTCACAGACCATTTTATGTCTGAAAGGCCACTGCTGTTGAGAATTACCAGACAAGGGTTCCCACAAACAGAGCCATCATAGTCTAAATGTCAGGCTGGTAAGCCAAGAATGCATAATAAGGAAATATGTTTTGGGAGAAAAAAAACACAGGATATGATAATTTGTAAGTAAATTATCCACAGTTCTGTTTTTCTATAGGTAGGGCTAGATTTCCAGAACAGCTCAAGATGTGAGGTTGTGAGCTCCTTAAAAAACTTGGCTATAAGTGACACAATGTGAGCAGCTGGGTTCAGAGCAGTCATGTAAATCTGGCCCCAGTTTCAGATGTTAAATACTTAAAAGAAGTGATGGAACTCTGTTGGGAATCTAGGTCCATATGTCTGATTTTAAGAAATGCCTATGAATGGCATTAAAGTGAGAGGGTTCCTTTAAATGGTTTCCATATTAAGCATTTGGAAAGTTTATTAAACATTAAGTAGAACTGGTTGGGCATTTTTTTGTCCACTTCTCTGTCCAGATAGAAAAGAGTTTATCAGTTTGCTAAAACATAATAATTATAATTTTCCATTGGAGAAAAATCAAGGTGAAATGTTTAATTTCAAGTCAAATTGAAACATTTTATTTTGGGCCACTTGGACATTAGTTTACTTTTTCCTGGACTGTTTGCATGACTTGGAGTTGTACCTGCGGCCCCCATTCTCTTTGATGAGCTGGAAGCCTGGGCCAGGTTGCAAAAGTGCTTTGTATATCTAACAAAATTAGAGTGTTTCATTTTGATTAAAAGTGTTAACAACAAACCATCAACATTTTCATATTGAAATTTTTCAGAACTTCCTTTTCTGTGAAAAAGTTGGATATCTTCAATTTTTTTTCAAGATGAAAAATATACTTTAAAACATTGGACTATACCAAGGGACAGAAATTCTGCTTTTGAACAATCTCTTACATTAAGGGTCACAGCCTGATAACAGCAAAATCACTGGGAGTTTTACTGCTGATTTTAATAGCAGCCAGGAGTCCAACCCATTCTTAATGAAATTCTTCCTCTTCGCTTTCTCTACCCCAGGAATCTTCTTCCCCAAGGAGAGAGGTAAGAATTTATATTCTACTGAATTTTGCCAGTGTTAATGGTTTTAAGAGGCCAAAAGAGAAACCCATGCATTGCCTGTTAACTGCAATTAATTCTTTCCACACAAAAAGATTTAGACCCAGCCCCCTCCATTTCTGACTGGTGAGGAGTTAACTTCAGTGGGATTATTTGTGTAAGTAGCCATTCACCTGTGTGAGTGAGTGATGCACAATCTATCCCAAAAGAAGGTACAAAAAGATTAAATGTTATATTTCTAGCCAATGAAACTGGAAAGCACCTAGCAGAATGAAGAGTGTGCTTAACGCCTCACAATTTTTTTCTTAAAGTTAAGATCTTAATTTATGTGCTCCCACCCTCATCACAAATATTTCCACTAACTACTGCTGACTTCATTAAAAATAGAGAGTTATTTTGTACTTCACAAAAGCAGAAACTTTACAAATGAAACTAAACCCTCAGGCCAACCCTGTCTATTCAATTTTTGGGCAACTCTGAACTGAATGGTGAGAATTTCTAGCTGTATATTATAGTCCAACTCAGAGCTTTGAATACAGGCTCAAGGCTTGTCTGTATCATCAGTTACACACGTTACTGAATGTATGTGGTTAAACCAGTTTAGTTAAACCAATGCAAGTCTATCTATAGACACACTTATTTCTGTTTAAGAGTGGCATACATCTATTTAGATTAATGCTGTAGAAAATAAATTAATGACAACTAGTTCTTATATACCATTTATCAGTAGATATCAAAACAGTTTGCAAAGAAGATCAGTGTCATTATCTCTATTATGCCAATGTGGCAACTGAGGCTTATAATGACAGTTAAACTGAAATTATCCAGCCTCATGAGCCAAATGGTTTGAAAGAAAAAGAAGAGTCTCACACAAACTCCAAGAAACTGAATGACTGAAATGTCATCTAACTCTAATTAGCAGAGCTCTCCTTGTTTCTGTCTGTTCAAAACTAGGAATATCAAATCAGATTTAATGGTTGAATGGAATTACTCAGTCCGTTTGGCAGCATTGCCTCCAAGTCGTGTATGGATTGTGACAAAGTTTTCTAATTAAACAGTTTCATTAAACAGAAGCATATACCTTCTAAGCCCCAGGGCTGCTAACTTAGAGCACAATCCCACTTGTTTTCAATAACAGCAGGATTAGATCCTGTTCTTACATTACTCAATTATGGATACTTAAAGAAATGATCGGCAAGATTATCCCAAATCTCAAAACTAGATATTCTCTTTGGGATTCTCTAGGCAAATCATTTATTGATTTTCATAGGTTCTCACTGATAATGTGGATAAAATTCTAATTTTAATGTGTTTAAGACAATATAAAAAAGTGTTCTATGACAAAACATGGTGGGTAGTGCCTGGACAGTGGGAGTTTTGCAATAGGTTTTATTAATTGAGATAGGTTATTTATTTCAGAAACACAAACACCCACAAATTACCAATCATTCCCATAGCCACAACCAAATCCAATCACTTGGGGAGGCTGTGAAAAGTTTGGCTGATGTTCCTCGCTCCATTAAATTTAATTTTCCTTTAACTTTCTTTTGCATATCCTAATCTTTAAACCAGAACTGGAACTGAAAATGCTGAATTGTTGTGACAACGTTGCCTTTTCTAATCCAAACAGAATCGGGAAGCATAAGAAATGTTTATGAGAAAGATTATTTGTACAAAATTCCCAGTCAAATTTTTGCAAACTGAAGAGGCCAAGTTCTCAGCTGGTATAAATCAAGGTAATTTCACTAATTTCAAGATATGAATCAAGAGTTCTGGATAGTTTGGATCAGCATTCAGACATGTTTCAGACTCTTTTTCAGCCTGAGTAAGCTTCACATTTGACTAAATGTTCTTCATTAAGGACTCCACAATGGTTGGTCTGGTTAAGCCATCTTGCAAATACAACAATCATTCAGATTAGGAAAATTCATTGGACTCACAGGTCGTTAAATCAAGGTTTACAAAGAAGCAGTTGGCATAGGCAAGTTTTTAGAATTATCCTATCTAGCCATTTGCAGAACTCCAATGAATGCCATTATATCCTCCAGCTGATTCCTTATCTTTCTCTCTTTTTGAGACAACAAGAAAGAGAGAGAGAGAGCACCCAGGTAGAATTTTGTATGAAACTATGCAGTAAAAAGGAGGGCCAAAAGTTAAGAACCTGTAAGGATAAGATTCTAATTACCTCTTCTTTTTTCAGATACAAAAAGTAGCTCAATGCTGTTGAATGAAAATCACCCTGTAGAGAAGGAAATCCTGTTGACTGCATGTAGAAGGCTCCAGCACACTATATTTAATTGCTCATTAGGAAGCATATAATGAGAGATGTGGGATGCAGTGCTTTACAGTCAGCCCATAGAAAACAAAAGAACAATAAGATAGTGTATACAGCTTCAGTGAAGTAGTAGGAAATCTGATCATCAAATTAAGAGTAGAGCTCAGTGGTTGAAGTATAATTTGATGCACCCCCAAACCTTCCTAATGTCTGAGTCCCCTTCCTGTATTGTCTGTCCACCCCACACCCTTCCCCCTTCATGCATGTGTGGGCCTGGTTTTTCCACACTCTCAAATCTGGGCCCTGGAATTCTGGTCCCTCAGATTTGTGGGGTGTTCCTAAGCATTAACACGTACTTTAACTCCCTGAAGGAATAACTTTTACTAGTTAAGAAAACAGGAGAGGGAATGTATTTGATGAAGCATCTACCCTAAAACATGCAACTCATCAGTAAGGGTAGGGTGCCCTTTAGCCCAGGGACTCCTGGGGTTTTCTTTTCACAGAGGATTATGAATTTTTTGGATAATCTCTTATTGGAAAGAAACCAAATTTTAAAATACTTAGAATCTTCCACAAAATGAAATTACCTTTGTCCATCCACCTCTAATTATTATTATTATTTTATGAAAGCTTTGGTTCTGGAACACACGATGGAAGCAACCAAAAAGAGTAGAAGACACTGATCATTTGGTGGCAGATTGAACCTCTGCTTACATCTAAGTACTGACTAAACTCATCTATAATCTCTAATATTGGACAAGATCGCAGGTATTAGAGTATAGGTAGACACTGACCAACATAAATCCTAGGGCAGTGATTTTCAGACTTACAATCAAGACCCCCCTACTGGGTCACAGACCCTCAGGCACTAGGTTGCGGCATCCCCTGCTGCTGCCACCAAAAGACTGGAATGTATTACTTAAATGTGTAATTGTTGGGTTGTGGGCATAAATTATTTTTTTCAACTGGGTCCTGAGAAAAAAGTTTGAAAACCACTGTCCTAGGAAATTGATTAACAAAATAAAATTACTCATTCATATTGTTCCCAAAGAAAACACCAACAAAACAACCCCAGTTAAAATTCACCTTGGACTCAAATCCAGTCATAATGGTGCCAAAGACTAAGAAAACTTTAAATCACACCTTGCTCAACTGATGCTAATGGGGCTACCTCCAGAGAGTGCTATGCAACATGAGTAAGTGTTAGAATCAAGACAATCAGTGCCAAATCTTTCCACAGCATTTATTCTTGAGTGTTGTACAAAGCTCCTATTTTTAAACTTTGTTCTTGCTTTTCTGATAAAATGTTCCAAGTTATGGTCAGTGGGGAAAATCTTTCTTTAAAGAAATTTTTAGTCTAGCTCACTTGGGAGGAACGAAGGAAGCATTTCTTTTCTAAGTATCCTGTTGTAGTTGAATGCCCCTGCAGCAACTCTGTGCCTGTTCTGTAAGGGGATGTCTGCACTTCAATTAAACACCTGTGGCTGGTTTGTATCAACTGCCTGAGGCTCACAGAACTCAGGTTGAGGACCTGTAACATTGTAAATGTACAGGCTCAGGCTAGAACCCAGACTCTGAGAACCTCCCACGTTAAAGTGCCTCAGGCTCTCTCTACAGTGATGATAGCAAATTTGCCACCACCAAACCAGTTTATCCAGATTGATTGAGTAGTCATTAAAGGCATGCTCAGTCAGTTCAGAAGTCAGTCTAATAAAACCACCCTCCAGATGGCAGAACACTGTGTCACCACAAATATATTTCCTCTTGACACAGTGCAGTTGAGATGGCACACAGAAGGAAAGTTACGAAGTTGACAGGAGTTACAGAAGCTACTGTGTGTAGACTGCATGACTTCTATGGACAGCAGTTGAACTTCACTACCAACATAGATGTGGCCTCAGAAACTGGGTTCCAGCCTAAATCCGAATGTCTATACTGCAGTTTTATAGCTCAGCTCTATACAGCTGATCTAGACCAGCCAAGGGTATTTTATTTCAGGATAGACACACGCCATTGTAGGCCCAATATTAACAGAACTTTAAGATGGTGGACCCTGAGTTTGTTACCCTAGGGACTGAGCATCTTCATTAATTCATGAACCTAAGCTAAGAACTGTTTGTTGATCATTGGGTCACAGCCTGTGGTTCCTGCCTCCTCACTGCATTATGCTGACCTGCCTCCAAACACTAATCTCCCCGACTTCCTAGAACCCTTCCAAAAGATGACTGTTCTAGCCCTTTGTTTATGGTGCAGTGTGGAAAAACTGCACTGTCCACCAAACTTGACAGAGGACAAAGAAAGTCAGTCTGTGGGATTCTAGAATATTTAGATCAACTTCCAGAGCACAAGTCCAGCATTTACCCTGCAAAGCAAGAGGGCTTAAAGCCTAGGTCTTGGCCTGAGTCAGGTTTGGACTCTTTAAACCCCATAGAGTCCTGGAACACCACAAATTGTGGGTAGAGCAAAAAAGAGGGGCTAGACTTGAGTCTGAGTTCACACCCTGATCATTGTTTAGAGAGAACCAGCTATACAGGAAGAGCTAGTGTACCTGATTGAAATAAGTGATATCATATTTACATGGCTATCCATTCAAATATAGGATGTAAGATGTTCCTATGGCTACCGGTATTTCTGGAGAATCCTAGTATTTTGTTTAGAGTCTAAAATATGTTTAATTCCCTAAGTAGCTGCCCTCATGATCTTTTGCTGTTTGTAACTAGAAAAAGAATGGAATGTTTGCCTTTGCGATGTCTAGTAAGTTATATGTCTACAATCAACTCTGGTGACGACTCTTAGATTTGTGCAGTATTCTATGGCTTGTATACAAGGCTTGACAGATTTTATGGGGTTTTTTCTGCTTTTATCAATTCAAATTTTCACAGCTGCATGCATTTATGTGGGAGTCAGAGGCTAGTTAGTCCATGAAAGACATTGTGATTAAAAAAATTAAAGCTTTAGGGTCATTAAAACACAGATTGTCAACATATACAAAGTAAATAACCTTAACTCAAAATCTAATAAGTGCTGAAGCAGCATTTTTCTTACTGTGTCTGTCTCTAAACTTAGATTATTATCAGCACAAACATTTCTTTTCCCTGCCAGGTTGTGTGTCTACAGTGAAATTGACATTTCCCAATAAAACCTAATCTTGCCAAGGCTAAATAAATTCACCTGCTTTATGGTGTCACTCTGTGCATTTAATGGAGGATGGAGTGCATTTAACCACTTTTACATCTGCAGAGCCAGTTCACCATATACCATCAGAAGAGGCTAGGCTCTGATGAGAACTTGAAGATTGTCATCACTGGCTTTTCCTGATGCCAACTATTCTGGTGAGATGCATTTGGTGAAACCACAGATATTTTAAAGGGTATTTTCTCCCAGTACATGGAACTCAAGTCTTTCACTGTAAGCACATTTTTCCTTCAGCCCTTAAAATGTTTCTGGGATTCTTTACTGCACTCAGTTTCCAATATCCTTTTAAAAGTGTTGACATCAGAACTGTAGGCAGTATTCTAGTAGTGGTGTTACCAATACTATACAGGCAAAGGTAAAAATCAGCTCTCTACTTCACTATTTGTGCATCCAAGTTGCATGTTGCCCTTTTTGCCACAGCACTGCACTGGAAATGCATGTTGAATTGCTTTTCCACTATGACTTCTAAATACTCCTCAGAATAACTGCTTCTCAGGATATACTCTACCCATTTCATAGGCATAGACCACATTACTTGTTTGCAGGGTTTGTGAACTTGCACTTGGCTGTGTTTGTTTGAATGGGCCATCCTATCAAGTGACCCAAATCTCTATGCAACTGCCCCGGCCTCATAATCACTTATCATTCTGGCAATCTTTGTATCATCTGCACATTTTAACTTCAGTAATTTTGTTTTCATCCAGATCCAGATCCAAATATTGTATAGCCTTGGACCTTGTACTGATTTGTGCAGCTATCCAATAGAAAATCCCCCATTTGATGAAGATTCCTCAACAAATACATTGAGATTTGGTGGTAAATCTGTTCTTACCCATTTAATAGATGCTTTATTGAAATTCTACTGTTTTAAAATCAAAATGTCATGCAATATTAGATCAAGCACCTTATACTAGTTAAAGATCACTGTATTGATGGAACAATTAACTACTTTATAATCTCATCAACAAACGAAGTCACCTTTGCAAGACCAACTTCCATAAAACCTTGTTGACTGATGTTAATTATAGTCCTATCTTTTAATTCTTCATTAAATGAACCCATATCAACTTTTCCATTATTTTGGTGGAGACTGATATTATGCCAATTTGCTTGCAGTTGCCTCATCTTCTGATTCACCTGTTTTTGAATACTGGCACAATGTTAGCCCTCTTCTAGTCTTCTAAAGTACCATGTAAAATTCAAAGTTAATTTACAAAGGAAACTTTAAAGTTGCTGCATTTTCTGTTTTCTCTAGAACTTGCCACAAACAGCAAGTTTCTTTAAAATACTCCAGAATATGGCAGGTCAGATGCTTAAAAGCAATGGGTATGGTGGGGCCAGAAAAATGTCATTAGGCCAGATTATGTCTATGTCCTCTCACAGTCATATTATACAACAGCACCTGGACATTAAGAGCAGGGACTGCTCCCTTCTACCACCACTGAAGATGGTACAGAATATTCATTCTCCTGAACTGGCGAAGGGATTATTGAATGTATGTGAATTTTTTCCCTCCCCTTCTGTGCTTCTGTTTAGCCCAATTACCAGCTGGCTTGTTTATTGTATTATAAAACCTAATGGGCAGTATCTAACTGAAAGGATTTTAAAGGCATCTTTCCATGCTGTTATCCCTTCTGTGTGTATGTGTGTGTATAAAAACTTTTATAGCAAAGGGCATGACCCCGACTAAGCTCCCTTGTGCCAAGTTTTCTAAATTAGCATGGAATCTTAAAAAAAAAGCTTACACCTTTTTTACTTTTATTTTGTAACAGCAGAACCAACTTGAGAGACCAGATTTCATTTCTGAAGCTGGCCGACAGTAAGTTTTGTGCTGCACTATATTTATTTCTGTGTTTCCAAAATTTTCCAGAGTATCAACTTGAGCTCTTATCAGATAATTAAAGAGCGCTTGCCTCCGGAGGCAATTTTAAATCAATCTCAGGAAAGGCAGTAACTATACGCTGTAGATAATTATAGTCCATTAAATACTTTAAGATTAGATCCAGAGATCACTAATCACACAAGGTCATAAATGCACTGCACCCTTTTCTGGCAATGTCTAAATTTTGATATATTGTTCTTTTGCAGAAAAATATTTTCTAAGTTTTATATTTAATAAAATATTTAAGATAAATACCAACTAAAGGAAAATCCAGAAATAGTCTCCAGAATGTGAATTAGAATCTACCCTGTTAGCAATAAAAACAAATTATGCCACAAGGCAACAGTGTACCACTAAGAAAGCTTTTGAGAAAAATATGACGTCTAGCCTCCTTCTCTACAATGATGGCATAGTATCTTATGGAAGATATATTAGGATATTTGCAAGTATTTGATTAAATCAAGGAGTTTTGTTTTGAGCAGAACTGGATGAGAATTTTCCACAAAAGTGGTTTTTCAGCAGAAAATCTGATTTCTACAAAAAACAAAAGATTTCCTGCAGAAAAAAAAATTGATTTTGCTAAAGCACATTAATTTTCCATGAGGGAAAAAAATTTAAAAATCATGTTTCTTCAAATCAGGTTATCCCACACTTGGCACATTTTGTTTGGTCATCTGACTGGGCTGCTGCAGTGCCTTCTGGCAGCTGTAGTTTGGTTGCTTCATTCCCCATCAAGTTCTTCATCATCATCTATAGGCCAAGCTTGACTGCACCTCACTGCATCACAGTACCACCTTGGTGCACCATGGAAATCCCACAGTCACAGTGCATCATGAGAGATATAGACAGCAATGAATCCCAGCCTACAGCGGAAACTGGGTCTTGCAGCAGAAACTACAAATCCCATAAGACACTACAGTAATTCAAACAGATACAATTCAGAGTCATCACTATCCCCAGATGAAATGTTAACTGAAATTTTTTGGAAGTTTTCATTTTCTGAGGAAAAATTGACTTTTTGTCCCAGTTAAGAATGAAAAGTACAGCGATATCAGAATTTCTCAATGACTAGGCATTTCAATCTTTGATAAGCTCTACTTGTGAGTGCTTTGTAAAATTGACAAAAAAACAGACAATTTATATCTCTGGCACAAAAATACCCTATTTAGGGTCTATACTTCTTTACACAGATAACTAACTGATTATTTTTGGTCTGTAAAGAGTTTTTTCCCATAATGTTCGGAATATGGAGCTGAAACTCAGGAAGTTGGGTTTAGTCTTGTCTCTGCCACTAATCCCTGTATGAGCTTTGATCAGCCACTTAACCCATCCGTGCTTCTATTTAGCTGTTTGTGAAATGGGCACACTAAAAATTGACAAAATGTAGTGAGATCTTGGAATGGAGGGCACTACAAAGTTCAAACTGACATTACTTTATGTCAATTTCCAGATTCCTCAGTGGGGTCAGAGGAACGTGGTCTGTAGAATGTTGTGTTGGAGAGGTGTTTATAAGCCTCCTGATCATAATCCAATTTATTCATGATGACAACTGCACCTCCTTTGTCAGCCTCCTTAATGATAACGTCAGAGTTGTTTCTGAGGCAGTGGATGGCATTGCATTCTACAGAGCTGAGGTTATGATGTAAAGGATGTCATTTGTCCACAATTTCAGCCTTGGCACGGTGGCAGAAACAATCAATGTAGAAGTCTAGTCTCTTGTTTCAACCCTCTGGAGGAGTCCACGAAGAATATTTCTTCTTATAGTGTTTGGAGGAAGGTATCTGTGTGTTAGCGTGTTGATCAGTGGAGTTATGGAAATATTCCTTGAGTCACAGGTGGCGAAAGTAGGCCTCTAGGTCACCGCAGAATTTTATCTTGTGTGTGGTAGTTGTGGGGCAGAAGGAAAGTCCCCGAGATAGCACAGATTCCTCTGCTGGAGTAAGTGTGTAGCGTGAGAGACTAACAATGTTGTTTGAAGGTGTCACTCTCGTTTTCTGTAGTGGTGTATAGTAGTTTAGACAGTTTGATATCTTCTGTAGGAAAGCTAAGTGTGTGTCATAGATGGATTTTCTCTTTGTTGTGAAGTCCAGCCATGTAGAAGAATGTGTTGTAGGTTGGTTTTCTATGAGAGAATCTAGTTTTGAGAGTTCATTTCACAGAGACTTCAACAATTTCCACTCCACAATCAAACTGAGCCTGGAACACTCCACACATGAGATCCACTTTCTCGATACTACAGTACAAATCAGGGATAGACACATCAACACCACCCTGTACCGAAAACCTATTGATCGGTATAGTTATCTACATCCCTCGAGCTTCCATCCTAAACACACCACACAATCCATTGTCTAAGCCAAGCCCTAAGATATAACTGCAATTGCTCTAATCCCTCAGACAGAGAGACAACTTTAGGATCTCTCTCAAGCATTCTTGAAACTACAGTACACACCTGGGGAAGTAAGAAAACAGATTGATAGAGCTAGACAGGTACCCTGAAGTCATCTACTACAGGAGAGGCCCAAGAAAGAAAACAACAGAACACCACTAATCACCACGCACAACCCTCAAGTCAGACCTCTGCAACAGATCATTAAGGACCTACAGCCTATTATAAAAAATGATCCCTCAGTCCCTCAAGCCTTTGGAGACAGACCTCTCCTTGCCTACAGACAGCCACCCAATCTTAAACAGATACTTACCAGCAACTACAGATCTAACAACAGAAACATTAAAGCAGGCACACACCCCTGCAACAATACACGCTGCGAAGTCTGCCCACATATCTGCACAATAGATATCATCATAGGTCCTAATCAAGCCTGCTACTCCATCAAAGGCTCATTTACCTGCTCATCTACTAATGTGATCTATGCCATCATGTGCCAGAAATGCCCCAACACCCTATACATTGGGCAAACAGGACAATCCATGCGCAAAAGAATAAATGAACAGAGCTGATATCAGAAATCACAAAACAAACAAAAAAAAAAACAGTTGCTGAGCACTTCCATCTTCCTAATCACTCGATAAATGATTTGTTAATGACCATCATCAGAAATGTGACTGGGACATGAAGACTTCAAAGAGAAACAGCTGAACTCGAATTAATATGCAAATTAAATTGTGTGAAAGCAGGATTGAATTGAGACCTTGGGTTCTTTTCCCATTACAAAAGGTCATTTGAATTCAGGCTTCCCAGGGTTTGAACCTAACAACTGCTCTGATTTGCTGTTACTGTATGACCTGATCCTATGTTTTACATCCCCTTGCATTTATTTTCATTCCATTCTGTAAGTTCACCCATCTTCGAAGCATCTGACAAAGTGGGATTTTCTCCAACGAAAGCTCATGCGAAAAATAAATCTGTTAGTCTTTAAGTGCCACCTGCCTCCTTGTTTTTTTTTTTTTTTTAATTACTTTATGTACAATGACAGTCATGCTGCCAGTAAAATATTTTGTCAGTATTTCTATCATAAATGTTTGGTTTAGGTCTTTAGAATTCAGATTTACAGTGAAGCAAACAGTACGATTCTGCAAGGCACTGAAATCCAGGGGAAATTAGATCCGTGCTACATCCCAAAGCATCATATTATGTGTGTGCAAACTCTCAAGCCAAAAGTATTCACAGAAAATGGAAAAAAAAAATTATTTTTATGCCAAATTTTGCGATGAATTCTATATATGCATAGCTTTGCAAACATGAGTAGCTCACTGAAGTCAGTAGAGCTATTCATGTGCAAACTTAAGCACATTTACAAAGGACTGCATGATCAAAGATTTAGTTAGCAGAACATAAAAAAAGGAATCATCACTAGCCCTATACTGCCCCCCTTTAACTAAGGGTGTTTTGTTTGTGCTCCCTGCCTTAGTTTCCCCTGATATAAATAAGTTCAGTGAGGTTTTACAAAGGAAACAATGCCCCATTCTGAGGGATCAAGGTTTTTAACCAATGGCTTGACCTTCCCAGCAGCCTCTTAGCTGGGAGACAAAATGAGTCGTACTTTATTCATCTTCCCCTAGGTGCACCTCTTCGCTTCAGTAAGACTCAGCAAGACTCAGTTTCCTTCCTGAAATCAGGCTTCTTCTCACTGTCTGGGGAGAATCCTTTCCTGGAGGCAGGGGTCTATAGAGCAGTCAGGGTGCCACAGCACAGAGGTGTGCCGTGAGGTCCAAGAAGTTGTGCTATGGCGTTTTTTGAAAAACTTCTTAGAATGGTGGATTGACTAACAAATACTCATGAGTTCATTTGGAGACTGTACGGTGGTGTGCCTCAAAATAATTAAAGGTAACAAGGTGTACCATGACTAAGAAAGTTTGAAACCACTGCTATAGTGATCTATCAGCTACAGATCTTCTCTAATGCACGATGTCATTTTTTTGCTTTTTCTGCCAGTAAGGTTTTCCTGTCACTGTTTGGGGATTCCCTGTCCCTCAAAGCACATTTTCTAGGCCTCTTGATCAGCTCTGTTGTGACATCCTCTCCTAAGAATTTCCATGGCTCTAGAGAAAAAAAAACCTTTTAGTTGAGACCTGGTAGCCCTTTATCAGGCTCACTAGCTACTTGGGTGTCACCATCCCTATACAGATTTAATTATATCCCAATGGCTTTGAGTTGCTTCTTTGCCCTCTCAGGAGCCTGTCACAGTTAGGCTGATCCCTGATTCCCCTGACAGGGCCATTCTCTGAGACATGAACATTGAGCAATTGGTTTCAGAGTATTGTACACTCATAATACTTAGGAACTGCCTTAACTCAAAAGGGAATTTCAGCAGGTCTGTCCATAACTTACTCTTTTTGTATTTTGCTATCACCTTAAGGGCTCCAACTGAGACCAGTATTATGCAGTGTACACACACATGCCCACATTAGTAGACAGTCCCTAACCAAAAGAGATAGACAAGACAGACAAAGGACAGGAGAAGGGAGACAGATGCATAAAGAAGTGAAGTGACCTATTCATGGCAAAACAACAGGTAAGAGTAAAGCCAGAAATAGAATTCTTGTTTTCCAAGTCCCACTCCAGTGGTTTACACACTGAATCACTTTAGAGATGATTAAAATCTTATATAAGCACCCATTTTACTTTTAAAATATAGCTTCTACATATTGAGAGTAGGCAAACACAACTGCTACATAACAGCCATTTAATTTATTATTCTAATCCCACCTTCTGTGAAGACTGCTATCTAAAAACAATATTTTCTGGAACACTTTTCAACCCCTATTTATAGAGAATGATGTATTTTTCAAGTTCATGAATTTGCTTTACCCATGAGCATCTACCCTTTAAAAAAAATTCAATTAACCCAATTACAAAGTTACTTAAAACTATAAAGTTTAGGATAATGATAAAGCAGATGAATGTTTAAAAAAGCATTATCCTGCAGTTCTTATTCAAAACCATAGGACTGAGCTCTGTGGACTTAATCCAAACCCATTTCTGTCATTGTGAACATGCCTATTGACATCAGGTTACCTTGGATCAAACCCCAGTGGAAATTGCCTGAGTAAGGAATGCAGGACTGGACACAGTCTCGATTTGATTTCAAAGGGTGAAACTGTGACCACACTGAACTCAATAGCATGTTTGCCATTCACATCAGTAGGGTAAGGGTTTCACACTTTAACTTCCTCCAAAACAAAGGCTCTGATCCTGCAATTGACTACCAGGCACACTGCTGTTTTAGCCAGTGATTTAAACGACTGGAGGCTCAAGTAATTTTATTTGGTGGTGAACACAAACTATCAATTTAAAAAGGCTTAGTCAAAGAAAAGATCCTCACATTACATTCTGTGGGCCACCAGATTTAGGCTCTGGAAGACCACCAATGGGAACAAGTATCAAAGATCAGGGTCCTCTGCCATTAGGGTTTAGCAGGAGGATAGTGAGGATATCCCAGTTAATTTTTTGTGGCATGATAAGAAGTGCAAAGCAGTCAGTCAGGTCCTGTTCCATTTAAGCTCATAAAAATGGCCATGACAGCATCATGAGTTACATGTTGCCCAGAAGCAGCAGCCAGGTCAGATTTGAGCATAGGTGAGATAATAGTTCATAACTGTTTATCCATCTAAGCAGACAGAAAACTGTATTCTTTGCTGTTGACTTCAGATGGTATTCAAGAAAAGCCCTAAACAGAACACTTTACAGTCTAGCCCACATGTCACAAAAGCATGGACCAATGCTATGAGGTCTGGATTAAAGAGAAAACATCACAACATCTTGGCTAACCATAGAAGGAACCCAAAGAAACCCGCAATAGATGGGTGACCAGGTATTGTCTGTGCTCAGAAGAGGGAACAGGGGAAAAATGAAGAACATTGCTAATGGAACCTCATGGAGTTCAGTGATTGCCCAGCACTGCTATTTGGGATCTTTAAAAGAACTCTCCACCATACTTGCACGATCTGATAGAAAAAGGTATTAAAGTCTTACTGTCAATTGCATCAAAAGATGCTCACAGCTAAAAAAGTAACTAGAGAATCATAGAAGTGTAGGACTGGAAGGGACCTTGAGAGGTCATTTAGTCCATTTCCTGCACCCAGTGCAGGATTATGTAATAACTAGACCATCTCCGACAGGTGTTCATCTAACCTGTTCATACAAAATTCCAGTGATAGAGATTCCACTACCTCCCTAGGCAATTTGTTCCAGTAGTTACCTGTCCTGGCAGCTAGGAATATTATTTCCTGATCTGTAACCTAAATCTCTCTTACTGTGATTTACACCCATCCTTTCTTGTCCTATTCTCAGAGGTTAAGGAGATGAATTTTTCTTCTTTCTCCTTGCTACAACCCTTCATGCTCTTCAAAACTTATGTCCCTCCTTCAGTCTTCTCTTCTCCAGACTAAACAAACTAAAGTTCTCAGTCTTTCCTCATACTTCATGCTTTCTAGACCTTTAATGGTTTTTGTTGCTGTCTTCTGGACTGCCTCCACATTTGAGCCATTATCATTACTGCTTTCTCTTTCCAATTCGAGTCTAAATTCAAAATTTCAGGTACCAGATCTGATAAATCCAAGTGTAAACGGCCTCACCACTTTCTAAGTTACCCTCCTCCTCTCCCCAAAAAGATACAGGAGTAGAAATTGGTATAGTTAATATCCAAAAATAATATCATGAACAAGGGTCTAATCAACCCTTCTGTTTAAATGTGGTTTAAAGCTTGCTGCTTCCAAAAGAGGAATTGGCAATATTCATCTATGGTGGGTCCAAAGTCTCTCTTACAGCCCTACATTTATCATATGTGTTTGTTCACAATTTGTCAAACACCCAAAACCTCAGTAAGCAAAGCTGAGTGAAAATAACAATGATGGTACTAGATTTCTCTTTTACCATTCTGCCATTGTCCCCAGGAGAGCAGACAAATTGGCATAAATCCTATCAATTTATAAAACAGGTGGCTAACTCCTTGTAGTGAAACACACTAGAGTATGGTTCCATTTTGACTTGAGACAGGTAGGATTAATCCAGACTGTTCAATAGTTGAAACAGTTCCAAATTTCATATACTATACTCACATAGAAAAACAAAAACAAAACCAAAAACACTTTCCTTGGTCACAACCACACAGAGAAATGCAAAAATTCTCTCTGACACATATCATCTAACATCAGTTCTCCAGACTTCTCTACGAGCACACCTTCTCTCTCAAGATTTTGTATAGTAGCATGAACAGCAAGAGCTACATAAGGAGAAAGGTAGCCAGGCAGTATACAATAGAATGCTACAAAAAGGAGAGGACCCTTTTGTCTTTACTTCTAGGCTTGCTTTTACCAGTAAGCCACAATGACTGCCTGGAAAACTTGAGAATGGTCTCCTTCAGAGAACTACAAAAATGAATCCTTTATCCAGGTCCAAATTCCCTTGGAGCATAGTATCTGGTTCTAAAAACTGATATTTTCAAAATCCATTAATCAGGCAGGCACAGTATTTCTCACATTATTACAGGAGAAAAAATGCAATAAGAAATGACTAATCAATTTTGAAAATGTGCTTTGTACATGGAGAAGCAATTCAAATGAAAGAAAAAAAAGAGGCCAAGGCAGTGAGAAGCAGTCTAAGAAACACTGGGGGATGGGAAGAGTTTGTTTCTGAACAAGAACATACTTCATGGGAAAATAAGTGACAAAACAGAAGGTCATAGCTCAAGAAAAGCAATGTCCAGATAATGGCTTATAGAAAGAGCAAACAAAAAAATTGTTTCTTCTTTTTTTGCCATCAGGCTTTTACTCCCAATACTCTTGACTTGTACTAAGAGAAAGATAACTCAAGCAAGAAGGCCAGTGTAATTGATGGCTGCATTAGACAGAACTATGTGGAGAATTCTGTCCTTTGCAACTTCCTCATGAATCAGTTTCAAAACATGGCTCTTTGTACATCGGCTTTGAATGGAACAATTTCTATGAGGCCATATTGCATAGCTGCTATTTTGACTTAACTAGTGTCACCAATAGTTATCAGGAGATTAAAAATGCAGCAAAAGCTCACTCTTGGGGAAACACTGATCTAATTCATGACATTCGTTATTTAAAACTTTTAGAAGCTGAGCCCTGCCATATGTCAAAAATCTAAACAGTTCAATTTATATACCTTGTGGACCTCCTCTGGCTAGTCCATTGTGGCTCTCCACACAAAGAAATGCTGAATATTTCCCCTTGTTTTGCATCTGTTAACAATATTAATATTTGAAGAATCAACTTAGAAACCAGAATTAGCCTTCATTGATATGAACCGGCCAATTTATACCCAAGAGCTGTTGTTTCAGATTCTGCCTGCAAAGACAGAGAGAGATGTGTCCCCATGCAGTCACTTGCTTTATGTTTTGAAGGCTTTCTTTGCAACTATAATAGGTAGAGACTCATTTTGATGTTTTAAATAAAAGCCATCACTGGCTAAGTCTACGCTTGAGGGCTCAGTTAAGTTGACTATTAAGTTGAGTCAGAGAGTCCACATTTTTTTAAGTCAACTTTATTAAGTTGACTTAAGCCAGGCTAGTCACTTAAGTCAACTTAATAAAGTTGATTTTAAGTGCGTCCCCTGGCTTAAGTTGACTTTATTAAGTCACTTAAGTGGCTACCCTGGCTTAAGTCAACTTAATAAAGTTGACTAAGGTGGCCACATTTTGTTAAGTCAACTTAATAAAGTAAATTTAAGGCTTAAAGTAGACTTTAAGGGCAGAAGTTATTAAATTGACTTAAGCAAGCACTTAAGTTGACTTAATAAATGTCAATGTAGCCATGGAGTTGCTTACCTTGACTTAAGCCAGGTTAAGTCGACTTAAGCCTCCAGTGTAAACATATTCACTGTGTAGGACGACAAGCCTGCTTGTGTAACTGTGAGAAACTCTGGATTAGATTAATCTGTACCTCAGTGCATCTCTACAAATAATTAGGATTAGTCTTTTTAAAAGATGGGTCAAAAGTATTCTTATATTGCAGCAATCAATAAGGCAATAAGTACTGGAAAAATCTATCCAGCAATACAATTACCCGTTTGCTGGACTTATGTATTAGGTCCTTAATTATTATTAATTACAACAGAACAAAGAGACCTCAAACAAGATTGGGGTTCCAGTCTGCTAGTCACTACACAGGAAGAGACATTTCCTGCCTCAAAGAGCTTATATATGTAAATAAGACAAGGGATGTGTAGAAGGGTGACTAGCATGGAGATTAAGCAATTTGTCAAAAGTCACTAGCAGAACTGGCAATAGTACTTGGGTGTCCTGAGAGCCAGTCCAGTGCCCCATGCACTGGAGCATCATCATGGGGCAATTAAATAATGTGGCTCTTGAGAAAGTGCAGCATATTCAACCTCACACCAGTTTAGCTCTTTGTTCCAACACTACCTAAAAATTGCTCACAGCAGGAGGGAGAGAAGTGTAGCATCCCTGTAGAGCCTGATTTCCCCTCCCCTTAATTGTACACAATCTCATGATAAGGCAGCTTGCTTCACAGTGATTTACCCATTTCTAGTCCCTGACTGTGAGTGCAACAGCAAACAATAAGCAGTAGCTAACACTACTTTACACTTTCAGGTTACATTGGAAAGAAGAGGTCCCTTCCAACCCTAGGATTCTATGATTCTAAGATCAAACCACTCTTACTCTGTGCAAGTGGATACTCATTCTCCATCTTGCCATTATTTTAACCCCAGTGGCAGCTTCTTAAATCTGTGTATGACAAAGTGAGCAGACTCAACCAAGGATAACCCTATGCTGCAGCTATCACCCTTCATCATCACAGGGAACGGAGCATGGGGCCATGGGCACAGGCTGCACCCCCATAGAGGAGAGGGCCCCTGTCCTCCCTATTGGATGGCATATAGCTCAGCCAGTACAAGAGGTCAATTAAATTCATATACTGAATTCAGTATAGGCTCAGAGATACTGCAGGAAGTTGCCCATATCTATTACAGGATAGACAAACACTGTTTGCTGGCTCAACTACACTAAGAACAATGTTCACTAATGGCCTAGATCTGAAAACACTGATTGAAACTCTTGGGAATTCATTTCAAAATATTTTGGATGGAATTACAGAGGTTACTTGCTCTCCTTCAAAAAACACCCACAAACAATTCTAGTCTATAGGGCACTGTTCTTGAAAGCATGCACTAGCAATTAGTGGAAACTAAATGTGTGCCTAAAGGAGTAATTAATTAGAAATATAGCCAGCAAATTGGCACGGATAGTGAACATGAATAACCATTATTTCAACATGCATTGATAATTTCCTTTTAAATTTTCAAAGGAAAACCCTGCAAAGAATAGTACTGGACTACTGTACTGAAATACTGAAGCTCTTACTTCATGGGCTTGTCTACAGCCTTTTGACTTCCTTTAACTGTAACACCTAAGAAACTAATATAGTTAAATCAGCATAATCTCCTACTGTAGATGCAGCTATTTTAGTAGTTTGCCTGAGAAATGACCAGGTAAAAGTCAGGGATGGATCAATGAATGACCTTAAGATCCAATCTTTCCCTCCTGATGCAGAATTGGTAGGCTCAATTCCGGGGGGGGGGGGGGTCACGTGGCACTTAAAGGCTAAGAGATTTATTTTTTGCATGAGCTTTCGTGGGAGAAAATACTGCTTCATCAGATGCTTCAAAGATGGGTGAACTTACAGAATGGAATGAAAATAAATGCAAGGGGATGTAAAACAGGATCAGGTCATACAGTAACAGCAAATCAGAGCAGTTGTTAGGTTCAAACCCTGGGAAGCCTGAAGTCAAATGACCTTTTGTAATGGGAAAAGAACTCAGTGTCGATTCAATCCTGCTTTCATACAATTTAATTTGCATATTAATTCGAGTTCAGCTGTTTCTCTTTGAAGTCTTAATGTCCCAGGTACATCTCTAATGACAGTTGTTAACAAATCCGTCATCAAGTGATTAGGAAGATGGAAGTGCTCAGCAACTGGTTTCTTTGTTCTTTGATTTCTGATATCAGCTCTGTGCTCATTCAGGCTCTTACGGAGTAATCGTCCTGTTTCTCCAATATATAAGGTGTTGGGGCATTTCTTGCACATGAGGGCATAGACCACATTAGTAGATGAGCAGGTAAATGAGCCTTAGATGGAGTAGCAGGATTGATTAGGACCTACGATGGTAACTATTGTGCAGATATGTGGGCAGACTTCGCAGCATGGATTGTTGCAGGGGTGTGTGCCTGCTTTAATGTTTCTGTTGTTGGATCTATAGTTGCTGGTGAGCATCTGTTTAAGATCGGGTTGCTATCTGTAGGCAAGGGGCATTGATGCCCTAGGGAGGGACCTGGGGCACGGCCCCAGGCCCCGCTTCCCGCCCCCCCCCCAGGCCATGCCCCCCAGCCGCAAGCCATGCCCCCTGGCCGGGGACAGGGCCAGAAGCTGCCACGTGCCTTGGCTGGGGACAGGGCTGCCACCACTGCGGCTGCGGGCGGCTGAGCCCTGGATCCCCAGCTGGGGATGGGGCTGCCGTGGCTGCGGGCAGCTGAGCCCCGGATCTCTGGCCCAATTGGGCCAGAGACCAGGGGACCACCAGACCCAGGGCACCGGTGCTGGGATTCAGGGCACGTGCCCTGGGTGCCCTGCGCCAGCAACGCCCCTGCTGTAGGCAAGGAGACGTCTATCTCCCAAGGCTTGAGAAAGTGATGGATCGTCTTTTTGAACAGGCTGTAGGTCCTTAATGATCTGTTGCAGAGGTCTGACTTGAGGGCTGTGTGTGGGGAATAGTGGTGTTCTATTGCTTTCTTTCTTGGCCTCTCCTGTAGCAGGTGACTTCGGGGAACTCGTCTAGCTCTGTCAATTTGTTTTCTTACTTCCCCAGCTGGGTATTGTTGTTTCAAGAATGCCTGAGAGAGATCCTCAAGATGTCTGTCTCTGTCTGAGGGATTAGAGCAGATGTGGTTATATCTTAGGGCTTGGCTGTAGACAACGGACCATGTGGTGTGTTTAGGATGGAAACTAGAGGGATGTAGATAACTATACTGATCAGGAGGTTTTCAGTACAGCGTGGTGTTGATGTGTCTATCGTAGAGTCATAGGGTTGGAAGGGACCTCATGAGGTCATCTAGTCCAACCCCCTGCCAAAAAAAGCAGGACCACTCCCACTAAATTATTCCATCTAGAGGTTTATCCAGCCAGGCCTTAAACATCTCCAAAGACAGAGATTCCAACACCTCCCTAGGTAGCCCATTCCAATGCTTTACCAGCCTCCTAGTAACAAAGTTTTTCCTAATATCCAGCCTCAACCTCCCCAGTTGCAACTTGAAACCATTGCTCCTTGTTCTATCCTCTCTTACTACTGAGAACAACCGAGCTCCATCCTCCTTGGAGCATCCCTTCAGGTAGTTGAAGGTTGCTATCAAATCCCCCTCAGTCTTCTCTTCTGCAGGCTAAATAACCCTAGTTCCTTCAGTCTTTCTTCCTAGGGCTTGTACCACCAGCCCCTTGACCATTTTTGTTGCCCTCCGCTGGACTCTTTTTAATTTGTCCACATCCTTCTTGTAGTGGGGAGCCCAAAACTGGACACAGTATTCCAGATGCAGCCTCACCAGTGCTGAATAGAGAGGAATGATCACATTCCTCAATCTGCTGGCAATGCTTCTTCTGATGCAGCCCAGTATGCCTTTGGCCTTTTTGGCAGCAAGAGCACACTGCTGACTCATATCCAGCTTCCCATCCACCAGGACCCCCAGGTCTCTTTCTACTGTGCTGCTACTTAGCTGATTGCTCCTCAGCCTGTAGCAGTGCATGGGGTTTTTCCGTCCCAAGTGCAGGACTTTGCACTTGTCCTTGTTGAACCTCATGAGATTTCTATTGGCCCCACTGCTCCAATTTGTCAAGGTCTTCCTGAATCTTCTCCCTGCCCTCCAGCATGTCTTCTGTTCCCCCCAGCTTGGTGTCATCTGCAAACTTACTGAGTGTGCAATCAATCCCATCATCCAGATCATTAATGAAAATATTGAACAGAACTGGCCCCAGGACCAACCCCTGGGGCACACCACTCATTACTGGTTGCCAACTAGACACAGAGCCATTGATTCTTACACGCTGAAATCGTTGATCTAGCCAGTTCTCTATCCACCTTATAGTCCACACATCCAACCCATACTTCCTTAACTTGCTGACAAGAATGCTGTGGGAAACCATATCAAAAGCCTTGGTAAAGTCAAGGTATATCACAACAACAGCTCATCCCGCATCCACAAATCCAGTCACCTCATCACAGAAGGTGATGAGGTTGGTCAGGCACGATTTACCCTTAGTGAATCCATGCTGACTGTTCCTGACCACTCTGTTTTCCTCCAAGTGTTTCAGGATGGATTCTTTCAGAAACTGCTCCATGATTTTTCCAAGGATTGAGGTGAGGCTGACAGGTCTGTAATTCCCTGGATCCTCCTTTTTGCCTTTCTTGAAGATAGGCACTATGTTTGCCTTTTTCCAGTCCTCCAGCACCTTTCCCATTCGCCACGAGTTTTCAAAGATAATGGCCAGCGGTACTGCTACCTCATCGGCCAACTCCCTCAGCACCCTCGGATGCAGGTTGTCTGGCCCCATGGACTTGTGGACATCCAGCTTCTTTAGGCAGTCCCTTACCTGACCTTCTGTCACCAAGGGCCTCTCTTCTTCTCTCCAATCTGCCATGCCCAGTGTAGTGGTCTGGGAGCTGGCCCTCCCTGTGAAAACTGAAGTAAAAAAACATTGAGCACTACAGCCTATTCCTCATCCTTCATCACGAGGATATCTGCGCTATTCAGTAAGGGACCTACACCAACCCTGATCCTCTTCTTGCTATTGACATACTTGTAGAACCCCTTCCTGTTATCCTTCACATCCCTTGCTAGCCACAACTCCAATTGTCCTTTGGCCTTTCTGATTTTATCCCTGCAGTCCCGAACAATATCTTTATATGCCTCCTTAGTCATCTGTCCAAGCTTCCACTTCCTGTAAGCTTCCTTTTTATGCTTTAGCTCAGTGCAGAGTTCTCTGTTAAGCCACACTGGGTGCCTTCCACATTTGCTGTTCTTCCTGCTCATCGGAATGATGAACGATATCCTTGATTTGTACTGTAGTGTCAAGAAAGTGGATCTCCTGTGTGGAGTGTTCCAGGCTTAATTTGATTGTGGAGTGGAAACTGTTGAAATCTCTGTGAAAATCTTCAAGAACATCCCTGCCATGGGGCCAGATGATGAAGATGTCATCAATGTAGCATCCATCCCACTCCAGTAATGCATCTGTGCAGAAGGTGAACAGGATTTGAGAGGCTAGATGCACATAACCCCTTGTCCCACTGCATTCAGTGGAAAAAAGCAGAGGCAAGCTATTACACGTGCAATCGAGGCATGCCCTTCCATACCATGAAATCCATTTAAAGTGGGGTTCTGCTACCTGAGAGGCGTTACCAACCCTCTTCCCCGCAATGACTCCAAGATCAGCATAGGTGTCAAGGGAGCCAATAGGATTTGTGGGCGGATCTGTAGTTTTATGACTCCTTTGTGGGCTAGTCTACTTTCTGCAAGAGTCCCAGCCTCATCTTACCTTGATCCATTATCGTGGAGAGGTACATTGCTCCTTTCCCTCCTGACACTTTTAGGGGTGCTTAATACAAGCCCACACTCCTTCTCTGGAATACTGGAAATGTAGATTTGCTTCCCCTCCTAATCTAAAAGGAATCTCCAGCCCACCCTACTCCATATTCTGTAGTAATGGGGCTATCCATAAGTACATCTACATGTGTGTACCTTCTGCATGTTCAGGGACACATGGTTAATGTGTAACAACTAAGGTCAGATCTACATGGGACACTTTTGCTCGTTCAGTAACATTGGCAAAGAGAGTGGCTTTTTTTTTTTTATTACATTTCTATACTGGCAAAATGCCTGGTATAGTCACTGTTATACTGGCATAAAAGTCTTTTTTGACAGTGTAACTTATGGAACTTGTATGAACTATACAAGTAAAATCACTCTTTTTGCCAGTATAAACTTTGTGTGCTGTGGGAGGACGTGCAGATCTAGCTATACTGGCAAACTTCTAGCATAGAGCTGGCCAGAGAAGTTTCTCATTATAGGGGTATTTGAGGATGCTGGAACCTTGGAGCCAGTGAATGTGACTATCAGATCAGTTAATTTGCTTTTGGTGGGAGGATGGAACCTCTCTGGGGGGAAAGTTGGTAGAGAAATGTTTCTCATGCCTGCAAAATGTGGCAAGGGCAGACCAGTTTTTCACAGCTCTGCACTTCTGACAAAATGCTACACACACTGACATTAAAAAAAAAAAAAAAAAACAACTCTCTCAGGTAGAAAATTATCACAGACTGCCTTGTTTTTCTTGCTGGAATTCTCATAGTGATACTCTACAACTACAAGTTTTGATGAATAAAAGTATAAAGGGGTTGAGAGGGATCTCCAGTGAATTTAAAAAAAAAAAATGACGACTTTTAGCAGTACTTGAACTGGACAGCATTAGCTATGAGAAAAGGTAAATGAGAGAGAATCTAGCTGCATTCTAAAAGCTGGCATTCACCCAAGAGTTCTGAAGGAACTAAAGAACAAAGTAGTCAAGCTGCTACCCAAAATACGTAATTTATTATTAAATTCTGCTATTACACCACAGGACTGGAGAGTAGCCAAGAACATAGCCATCTTTCTAATGGTATCTAGTAATGACTGACTGGTGAAACTTATTTCAGTACAAAGAATGGAAAGTGGAGAAAACTGGTAAAGTTCAATTAAAGTGGAAAGCACCTGAAGACACATAAAAAGGAAGGGATAAAATGTATGGTCCAGAAACTTCACAACTTCCTTACAATGAAGAACACTCTGATCACTACACAGTCCACCAGCTTCAATGAGAATATCTGTGAGGTAAGCTGGTTGAACATTAACTACCAATGGGATCTCCCTATTCCATATAAAATTAGTTTTGACTAAACGAGATCTCCTTTTGTGGAAAATGTCTGTTTCCTCAAGAAAACTTGATTTTGTATCAGAAAAAAAAACACAAAAACAGGAGGTTTTGTTTGTTTTAATGAAATGTCAAAAAATGTCAAAAAAAACCTGGAAATTGTGCTGAAAATTCATTTTATTCATTTTTCATTAGAATTTTCTGCAAGAAAACAAAAACAATCAAAAAAGCTACAAGATGTCTTCTGGGCAGGCCTGCTGACAATTAGGCACTACTCACTCTGACTATGTCCACACATAGACACTTATTTTGAAATAAGTTAATTTGAAATAACGTTATTTCAAATTAGCATAAATCAAAATAAGCGAAAACCTCAAATCAAAATAGCAAGTCCAAACACAGGACTTGCTATTTCGAATCAGGAGAGGGGCAGCATGGGAGGTATGGCAACATGGCCACCTGGCAGGGCCATGTTACCAGCCAATATATAGAAAGAGGAAGGCACCCTGGGAACGAGAAGGGCAAAACTGTTAAATTGAAATAATGGTTATTATGAAGTAACACACCCGAACGGCGTTATTTCAAAACAACCATTTCAAAATAATGGCTATTTCGATTTCAGCCTAGGTTTTACTATTTCAAAATAAGGTCTGTTATTTCAAAATGACAGGGCTCATCATTTTGAAATAACGAAACATAGTTCGGACATGACAACTTTTAAATCAAAACAACAGTCACTGTTTCAATTTAAAAGCATTGTGTAGACAGTTTCTGAGTGAAAGTATCTGAAGCAATCCATACATCTTTCATAAAAGAAGTGACGCCCTGTGCTAAAAGAGAACAAGCTCAAGATTTTCAGAAGTGTCTGGTGATTTGAAGCACCTGTTTCAAGACACTAAGTCATCTGGATCTTCAGTTTCTGGAAACAGGCTCTTTTTAGTGTCTCACACAGACTACCCTAAAATCACTAGTCACCTTGTCCCATTACATATCATTAAAATCTACATTTCTGGCTTTTACTAATTTTTACAAAATGCATTATTCAGTTTTTTTACTGATTTTCACCCCAATGCCAACATTCCCCAAACCTGGCTTTTCCCTCAGGAAGGGCAGATAGTGATTACTGAGTGGGCCCCAAAGTGGAAGTGGTATATAATGTGATGATGCCATCTCCTGATGCTGCCTTCTCGACATCTTCTACTTCTGGGCCATATCCAAAAGAAGAGGTACGAGATCAATAGCCTAAGAAGTCCAGATTACCAAGCCACCATATCTCCTTCTAAAGCAGGAAATGGGTCCTGAAATAAACTATAACATAAAAACATTTTCACTTTCAATACTCAACTTTTCTCAATTTGTTGCTTTTTTCTGTGCTCCCATCCCCCCCAAAAATAACACTGAATTTTACCCATAAAACTGTGTCTGACACTGATTTCCACTTAAAAAAAAAATCCAATCAACACTGACAAAACCCTCAGAAATTTTAAACAAAATAAAATAAAAAATGATGGACCTTACCTACAGTTTAGTGTTCATAAAAGACAGTTACATTTGAAAAACTCTGCATTGTACCCTTTATATTTTATATCCTATTGCAACTTTAGATGAATTTTGACACTTAAGACCATATCCTATATTTTTGGAACATTTATAAAACAAATGCAGACCTTCTATGATTAGTACTTTCCCATGAGCAATTATTTATTTGTGTAGATTCTAACTGTAAAGTATGCTTAGCATTTTAAATGAGGGATGGGGATCACAAGGAGAGAGAGAAGAAATCCATGACCAAACAGTTTACAAGGCAAAAATATCCCCCAGGAGAAGGGGCGGGGTGAAATGAACTAGAGTTATATTTAAAAAAAACCCTTTATTTCTTACTACTCTCAGGGAAGCCTTTTATTATTCAGCTAGAGAATATGAGAGGAATACATTTGAAAAGTGACAAGAATCAAACCCAAGATAACAGCTAAACAGCTGAAAACAAAGACCAAAAGTTTCTTTCAAGTTTGTTTTCACTACTGAGATCACAATAAAATAAAAATAAATAATAATGTGGTCAGTCTTCATTTCAGGGAGAAAAAGAAGTAAGATTATAAGTGGTGTGTGAGGGGGTATTGTTTAAGAACAGGAAAATGCATTCTTGTATGATGCACAGCTTTTTGTTTTTATTTTTATTTATTTTGTAAGTAGTATCAGATAAATTCCTTGTAGCGTTATAAGAACATATAAACAATAGAGAAATGAGGAGTAATCAGGCTATAACAATGGCCTTAGGTCTTATTGTTGGGTGTAATAGATAAATTTAAAAAAAAAATCTAAGTGAAACATTCATTAAAAACTGATGGCATTATTTTTTAATGGAAAAAATTCAATAGTACCATAAGATTTCTGCCATCAGGTTAATGTTCAGAATTTTAACGGAGGCCCTAATTAGATGTCATTACTTGAAAGAAAGCATGATGAAAGATTGAGACAGACTTTTGTCTCAGAAACTGTAACTCTTGCCAAGCAAAGAAAGAAAAAAGACTGCAAGAGATCTGAAAAATGCTCTTAGCTGATGTGTGAAATTAACATTTATCTATCTAGACTGCCCCCATCTCTGTAGCGTCTGAGTGCCTCCAAGGTATTTAAAAATAGAAATGACAATCTGTCTTTCTTTCTTCTCAGTCTATACGAGAAATAATGGGACAATAGGGACTTTTTGTTTGTTTTTGCTTACCTGTTGATGTTGATTTGTGAATAGGTATAGTCTGGTTATTGGAATGCACTTACTTCATAAAATAGTGCAGTCTGTGGTCATTCCTCTCTCACACATCAGAGATCCATCAGAGACATTTTGTACTCTGACTGATGCAAATTAATCCATAGTAGTTAAACATCTTATGCCTGCATATGCAACACTGCAAAATGGTAAGAGGGCAGGTTGGCAAGTCAGAGAGGAGACTGTGGCAAACCAATCTGGATTAAATAAAATAATCACCTGAACCTTTGCTCAAAACTCAAATGAAACCTAAGCCAGATTAAGCAAGGAGCCTTGTGGCACCGAAAGACTAACAAATTTATTTATCACATGAGCTTTCATTAGAGAAAATCCCACTTCATCAGAAGCTTTGAAGAGGGCGAACTCACAGAATAGGATGAAAATAAATTCATCCCATTCTGTAAATTCCCCCCCTTCAAAGCATTTGACGAAAGTCGGATTTTATCCCACAAAGCTCATGTGATAAATAAATCTGTTAGTCTTTAAGTGCCACAAGACTCCTTGCTCTTTTTGCTTTACTAGACTAACACAGCTGCCCCTTTGGAACTAAACCAGATTGTTGTGGTTGTTGTGAGGTTTGAAAGAGTTGATTAATTCCATCTACTTGCCTCCCCCACCCCTTTGCACATTTCTGCATATCCACATTCTAGATGGAGCCTGAAATAGAAGTGTCCAAAACAGAAGGGCGAAACTCAACTGCTGGATCTGGGCTATCCCTAAGAAAAGTCTGTGCTAGTAAGTCTTCCATACTCATTTGTTGATTTCAGCAGCTCTGGATAACTTTAACCCAATTCAGAGAATCCTGCTTACTTTATGCATATGAGCAATTCTCCCCTGTTTACTAATCAAATATTTGCACATTTATATTGTATATAAATCTATATCTCAGAGGGCTTGAATGGGTGAGGACATATTGCACTAGGCCCCAGACAAACGTGATAAGCTGAGGATAGAGAGCTGGACATAGATTCAGGAAACCAAGGTTTTATATGCAGCTCTTCTGTGTGAGCATCACCTGTTTCCCTTCCCACATTTGTCTACACATAGCTCTTCAGAGTGCAGAATGTCTTTCCTGTTGTTTGTACAGTGCCTAGCATAATGGGACACCATTTCAGACTCTACCATAAAACATAATCAGTGACAATCCCCAAATACTCGTATTCTCCTCAGTAGAATCCGCATAAGTAAACATTACTAAACTGGACCTTCGACTTTTCAGTGCTTATCTAACAGAAGAGAGCTTCTTGTGATTTGCCTAATAGCCATTATATATTTGAAGACTGTTTATGAATATTAGTATAGTAACATGACAAACATGCTACTAGAAGTCTCATTTTCATTTATTGACATTTTCCATGATGCATATGTTAGTTTGGAACCCAGCTATTATTCACAAGAAAAATGCTTTAGGATATATTTCAATCCTCTGAAGGAACCTTCCATCTAGCAAGAAGAAAATATCCAGAAGTCTCCAACTTATCATTATTCTCTGACTTATTGAATATTTTATAAGAATTCCATAACAGGATTGAAAATGTCTTCAAAACGAAATGCATGAAGAATGATGAATTGATCAGAGGGCCGAAATCAATTTAATTCCCCTTAGTTATAAAATAGAGACTAACTACTAAAGAATAAACTTTTTCCAGCTTTTTATTGTCATATTTCATATTTTACTTCTGGTACAGGGACCATTGTTCATGTATCATGAGAGTTCATCAGCTGGAAGTTTTCTAAGTAGTAGCTAGGAGACTCCTTTCTCTATTCATAATTCAGCATTTAAAAGCAGATGTAGGTGAATTGACCAACAATGATTTGTCTGCATACTGAATTCCTGATAATAGCCTCATGCAGATTGGGGTCCATGTGACAACTGATAAAAATGATCATATGTTTTCCAAGCACAACCGAATGAATGCAATGGTACTGATTGTTCCTCTCACTTCAGGCAATAAAAATTTGAATAATTCTGCCGAAGTCAATGAAGATGTACCAGTGTACAGAAAACAATCAAATACTGTGACAACTGGTTTGTTGAAACTGTATCATCAAAAACATTCACTACGGATGTCTAACCTCCTCTTAAAAACCTCCTATGACAGAGATTCCATAACTTGTGGCTGTTCATTTCAAATTTAAAATATAAAACAGAAGTATCTCCATCTAATAGCAAGGCAAACTTGTGTATGCACATCTTGAAGGATCATGTCTGGGTTTCATACATACTGTACATTTGATTTTCAGAAGATTATTGTAGTTGTTGAGATATGTCCTTTAATAGATTTAAGTTATTTGTCAGTTAGGATTAGCTTTGACACAGTTGTGCATTCAGCAAGCTAACAACTTCAGCCTCTCCAATGAAATGGTATAATAAACTATTTAAGCAATACCAGGTCTGAATATTTTTTTGTAAAGAAGGCAAAGTGATTCAAAGGTTCATCCTTTACAGACTGTAGATGCCATTTTACCAGCTTCATGTACAAACTCAGACATGCTACTATTGATTTATACCAGAACCAGGGCTCATTCAATAAAAGCCACTAACTTCTGCAATGAAGTCAATGAGAAAAAATGTTTCCATTCTAATCCACAGGCTTGATCCTAGATACAAGTCTTCTTTGTGGCATTTAGTCCATCTGTGTTAGCATACAACTGTTCCCTAAAGTACACAGGAATAGATTCTTTTTAAAAAAAGTATTCTTAATGATACAGGAAGAATAGATCAGTGGTTATGGCACCAGTCCAACATACAGGAGCTCCAGATTCATTTCCCTGCCCTGTTATAGTTTTCTTGAGGGATCTTGGGGAAGTCACTTAGATCCTCCATGCCTCAATTCCCCATTTGTACAGAGAGATGAGAATGCTTCCCTATGTCACAAGGTTTTGGAGAGGGGCTGGACCCTCACCATTGAAACATTATGAAATGACAACCTTCCAACCCTGGCAGTAACCTAGCATTCCTATTCCTATCAAGAATATTTCATGTAGTGATAACAGAAATCCAGAATGTAGCGTGTTTGGCCACCCAGTGTTGCAGGTGAGTTATTGATGATATCCAGTATATTAATAATATTGTCACATAAAATCTTTAAAAAATTAGGAGACAAATAACAGGTAGAGACTTGATCAGGATGACACTAGGCCACCCCCCCCCTAGTGAAAAAGAGCAAAATCTATCCTTACTCAGAGACAACAAGCAAAGAACAGGATCAGTCTCTTTTATGGCCAACAGCATCGCTGTGAAACTATACCACAAAATGACATGCTTGATTCTTCACTGCCTTGTGTCATCATTTACCTATGCAAAGTGCTATTAAACCAGAGCATTATCATTTCTACTATTTACACTGAGGAAAGTGACTACACCCACTGTAGGAGGATGGAGAATCAGCCCTAACATATTTAAGAATATGAGCTCAGAAAGTTACAGAGGCAACAAAGGGAAGAATACTACCAGACAGTAAAGTAATAAGGGAACCAGATAGCTTTCTTAAAAACAGGAAACACCTGAGACACTGCAGCATGGTAATTACCACTAAACCCCTTGATTTGTTCTTTTTAAAAACAGAGAGATAGGTACTGTGTGCTCCTAATGTTGTTAATATGAACACCCCAAACCTCAGACTATACATGAGGCATCTTATTCTGCCATAGAGAGCAAACAAATTTAAATGGGGCAATAATACAACAACTCTATTTCCTATATAAAATTTCAAACTATTTGGGTCATGGGCATTTATGCTTGTACACTGCATGCCGCAGTCTCATTTGAGGCCTCCCTAGCACTATTGTAGCACAAATTAACACATTTAAACTATGTAAAGTTCAAGATATGACACCAACCAATAAAGGCCAGGAAATTGCAAACTAAGGTGAACTAACGGCACGTTTAATTCACTTGAATGCGTTTAACCTCTACATTGCATAATAGCTCTCTTTACTTGGAGAGGTTGGAGTTATGAACAATTCAGTAAAGGCTGGTCTACATCAGGAGATCCCGGACAGTTTATCTGAATTAAGTAAAGGTGTGATTGTGAAATGGAATAGTTAATGCATATTAAACACTCCTCCCCATGTAGAATTAAAGTGACCCTAGATTGGTTTAGTTTAATTCATTTCCAAAGAGAATTATGCTAACCAAAATTAAAGACCCTTCATTTGTCTCACTCATGGATTTAATTAGATTTAACTAATCTACTTCATATTTTCACCTTTACTTAATTCAGATGAACTATGCTGGATGTCATCATGTAGACAAACCCTAAATTTAGAAAGAAAGGAGAGAAGTATAACTTTAAATTACTTTGCTTCATTTATTTTATTGTTTTGAAAAGTAATTCTAAGCTGTTTAATATACATAGTATGAAAGTGCCATTCTGCTCTGTAAAGCAACTCTAAAAATAGAACCGAAGGGTTCCATGTTTATTATGTCTCAGGGATTTCCAGATCAAGTATGCCTAGTCCACAAGTAATAATGGATTCGAAAATGTTATTAAGAAAATGTTGTAAAGGAACAGATAATCATAGTGTTAAACATAGGGAGTGACTGGGCATCCAGGTTCATAGTACAGGTCACTGGGAAGGAACATGTTGCATTAAAGAAGGCAAGTACAACGAGTACATGAGCTACAGTATTCTGTATGGAGAAAGTCAAAAGACTATGGGTTTGGAATACAATAGACTTGAATTTGGGCACATTGCCTTTATAGATATTGCAGAGGGTATACAAGGCATGGTGTAATAGTACCTGGATAAATAAAAGTTGGTCATCCTGAATTGAGTTAGTATTATGTCTAAAGTCCATTAGAAGATACATTCCTACTCTAAGGAGGAAGGTCTGTGAGTCTTCTTTGTGCCAGTTCACATAGGTGGTCCTGCTTATGCCTCCTGATACTGTCTGTGCCTGGTGATATGTTTGATGTAGATATCCTTGGACCACCTGATGGCATCAGACACCATGAGATGGTGCATCAATCAGGTGTAATGTCGTTTGACACCTCAGGCTTGCAGGATGCACTCATTGATGAGGTCCCAGGTGCCATGGGTGCTGACAATCAGAGCATGGATTTGTACCTCATAGCCCTTAGCTTGCAGGGTGTCAGCAAGCAGAGTGTATTTGTCTTCTTTCTGGACCTGGGCTCCTTGAAAGGCTGGGATTGCTGTTTTCAAGGGGAAAAGTGATGTCAACCATGGTGATCTTCTTCTAGTCTTCATCTGTGATCATGACATCAAGTCTCAGCAGGCTATTGGTTCCAGGGATGGTAGAGTTTACTGCAACCTCCTCCAGCAGAGACAGGATAGCTTTAACCAGTCGGGTCTGGACCACATTGTGTCTCAGCTGCCAGGCCCTGGAGTGTGGCTTGCAGCCACAGAGGACATGGGGCAGGGTCTCATTGGCATACCCACATGTTCTGCAGTGCTTGTTACAGTGCCCATGGCAGATGGCTCCATTCAGAGGGACAAAGCTGAGGAGTACACAGTGAAGAAACCTCCAGTCAGCAAACTGGGTGAAGGTATCCTCTGGAAGGAAGTGGTTGCTGGCATCCCATTTACTGGTTAGCTCGAAGACCTTGTCCTGATCAGGTTTTCCCTTGCGGTCTGCCACGTACAGTGAGTGGCTGGCAGCCTTCAGGATCCACTCCAGCATGCTCTGGGACTTAGGGTGGACAACAGTGCAGTCCTCTGTCCTCAACTGCAGTACTAGGACTGACAGCTCCAGCCGCTCCTCACGTGCTTCCCCAGATGATGCACGGCAACCCAGGTGAAAGTCCAGAGGGATGCAGTGTCACCTCTGTCCTGTCCAAATTCATCATTCAAGGATCTGCTTAGGTAGGTGATGATGTCTGTGTTGGAGGGGGATCTCTTGATCAACTTTTTTGATCACATCACTCCAGGCATTCACCACAATGTTACTTGTGAAGGCATTTGGGCAGGTCAGCAAGCGGAAAGCGTGGGTGATGACTGCGATGTTGCAGAGGTCACCCACATGGGGGACATTAGCACCTCCCTGCCTGTGGCTAATGTAGATCAGCTAAGGGGAAGGAACAGCTACTTTTTTTTTTTTATCAGCCACCAGATGACGCTGTCGGCCTTGTTGAGGGGCACCTTCGCCATTGCTGAGCCCTGCAGAATGAACATGATGGAGGGATCAGGCAGGTGTTCATGGCATTGATCTTTTGCCAAGGCACCAGGAGAGAGGCTTTGCTCTTGGCTGCATCCTTCAGGATTTCTTTGATGGTGCCATCAGGTGTCTGTCGGACGCAGAAGTCCACCAGTGCCCCAAGTCCTGGTAGGCCTGCCTCTCCTCAAAGGAGACAATGGGCTCTCTCTGGACTTGGAACAATGTCAGTTGGACTGCATCTTTCTTGCTGCTGTTGATGTGGAGCAACGCACACTTCTCAGTGCTGAAGTGCAGTTCCAACCAGTCGGCAACCTGGCTGGTGGTGAGCAGCATTTCTTGGGGAACTTGGGGTCATTGATGATCAGGACCAGGTCATCTTTATAACACAGGATGCTGACCCTTCCACCACAGAGCTTGATCTGCCCTGTGTCTCTGGCGATCATTTGGATGAGTGACTCCATGGCAAGGTTGAAAACAATGGGGCTAAGAGGACAGCCCTCGGTGGTCTTCCCCTGGGCTAAGTGGATGGTGGTGGTGCTCCCATCATACAGCTCTCATAGCAGCTAGAGAAAGGTGACTGGCATCCCAAAACTACTGGAGAGTGGAGAAAGTGTGCTGGTGGGGCATTTGGCCAGGTCTAGCCAAGCTATGGCACACTGTTTCGAAGACTGGATGTCTGGATGGTGGTTTGGAGGATGAAGATGTGCTCATAGCAGCCCTTGCAGGAGATGAAGCCTTTCTGGATGGAGCTGATGGCTCCCCCATTCACAGACTAGTCCATTATCCTGACTGCTATGCAGCTGGCACAGAGTTTGCAGATTGCAGAGCAGAGGGAGATGGGGCTCCAGTTGCTGAGGTAGTCTCACTTGCTCTTGTACTTAACAGCTAAAGGGGAGCAACTGATCTGCCCAGGCTTTGTATTTTCATGAGTACAATTAGGTACTAGCATAATCTCACTATGTAGGTGCAGGGCATGATGGTAAATTATATATGGGCTGATTTGATCACAAGCCTTTCAATACCTGCATTTTAACTGAAGAGGGAAATGAAATATTGTCATTTCATGATACACTACCCTTTGATTGTATAAACTCTGTTAAGCCTATTAAATGGAAAAGTCACCATCAGCAACACAGAACCTGGAAGAGTAAGTAACTATTTTTCAGTCTTGTAAGACTAGAGAGAGAGTGGCAGGGATAGCATTAGCTCTGCTAAACAGCAATGCTTCAGGGCAGGCAATGCCTGACCCCCTGCCCATTGTGACTTGATAACTCTTTGTGTAGTCTCCTTTGTTATTTTGATCAGAGGAGCAGTCTGTGGTGTCCTGAAGTCTGGTGCTGAAATCACTGATGGCTGACGTCCTCTCTAAGAGCTGAAATCACTGAAGGTGATGCCAGAAGCAGCAGATGGTACAAACGGCCAGTCGAGGGTGTGAGTGACCAGCAGGCATGCCAGCAGCCAGGGGATGGAGCTAGCAGATGGTGTGAGTGACCAGCAGCTGGTGCCAGCAGCCAGCTGGTGGAGTCAGTGGACAGTAGGTGGTGTGAACGGATCCAGAGGCAGCAGAAGACAATTGGAAGGGAGGGCTGAGGAGACCCCCCACACACACCTGTTTGAGGTGGATACTAAAACTGTGGTGGCCATTATGATGATCAGTATTGGGGTAATGGAGAGGTGAAGGACATTCTCTACATACTTTGGAGTGGAGTGGAATGAGTGCTATATTGGGTTTTGTGGGAATCCTGTCCTGCACTGATTCTCCAAACTAGTGCCGGTTTTGATATTGCCTCTATATTTTCTTTTATGCTACCATTAAAAGTTTTATGTCCTACACTCAGGCTTGTGCTTGCGAGTGGGGAAGCATTGCCCTACTGGGGCACCCAGGGAATAGTGCATGATTTCCCAGGAGACTGAGTGGGGGCTTGAGCCATTTGGTGTTGTAACATTGTTTGGAAGTACCCAGATATAGAACCTGGGCCCTGCTGCTGCCATATCGGCTTTGCAGAAAGTTTACACTTGTACACCTTTGTTGTACGTAGTTTTCTTTTCCAGCTGCCAGCCACACAATCTCACGCTGTGCTCTCCAGTCCTACCTCAATCCAGGAATCCTAAATAAGATCTACAGGTCCAAAATTCTTCCATCACTTACACTTTCCCAGCAGGGATGCACTGATGTAAAGGAAGACAGAATTTAGCTCACAACTTTACGGCTGGTGCAGGGTATAGAACTGGAACAAGAGTTTCACACTAAGCAGCTGAGCAGTGAATATATTAGGTTTTGGTCTTTGCAAGCAAATTCAACCACATTCCCTTCATATATCCAACTATCTTAAAATTGAAGCACAAACAATATATACAAGCAGTTCATAGTATCCTACTGTGATTCAGTAAATCCTGTCCCCACCCCCCACCCCCCATTTCTTTGTAAAATCAGCCAGACCCTTTCTGTGGCTACTAGTCTCATTAGACAGGTAGGAAGCTCAGATTATTCCTAAAATCCCCTACGATTGTTTGGGATCCATCGTCCTTCCCATTTAGGTTGTGTCACAGCTCCCATTTGATTTCCAGAAGGCAACAATGGATCTGTGCAATCCACCATAAAAATCAGAATATAATAATTCTCAGAATTATGCGAAGAATTCAGCTACTTCTGCCTTTATCTATATTGGCTCCAAAAAACTAAATAGGAGTGAATTCTGTTACACACCCACAACTTGTTTTAGTCAGTGAAGACAGCAAATACAATTCTGGTTGCACAAAAGTACTGTTTTGCTGAATAAGAAAGTATTATTTCATAGTTTCCTTTCAGACTAGATCGTATTTTAAAGTGTCGCTATGTATGTCCTTATCCAAAACCTGTATGGAAGTCAAATAACTTTACTTTTGTTGTGAGTATATTTGACAAAGAAGACAGATGCCCTAGCTTTTCATTTCTGCACAGAGCTCTCATCTCTGCCTCCCTCCAAAGCACTTCACATAACATAATCCAAGTGAAGGGAGCTATTTAGAATTTGGAAAGCATCGTATTCAGTCTTGACCTTGAAGGGCTAAGCAATCACACATGCTGAAGAATCCTTTGGCTACAGGGAGGTTGTGATGCCTGAAGTATGTGGAAAATGTACTTGCCTAGAAGGTGTTTTCTTGTTGAGTGAGAAGACTGGTAGATATTTGTAACACTTGGTGCAGAACGGGTTCACTTGACCATGAATGCTATTGCTGACTATACTCTGAGAATTATTGTTCAGATACATTTCTATATATAGGAATTCATGTCTTAGAGCATTTTAGAGAATGTCTTCTTCTTGGCTCATCAACAGAGAAAAGTTACCATCAGTAACAGTTTTAGATACCTTAAAAACAAGAAATGCATTAGCATCTTTATTACAACTATAATTGGTTTTCCTTTATATGTGATTGGGGAAAAGGGTCACCAGTAAAAATACACCATGGTAAAATTTGCAATTTAAATTTCATTTCATACTAGAGTGTAGAAACAGTTTAAATAAATAGTATCCATTAATCATTAAAAAGAAAGGTTAGATGTAAACTATGCCACTATTATTTTTCACATATGATTATTTATAGTTTTGTAATTAAATTTGTTTTCCCAAGGAAGAAGAATTAAAGCTTTTTGAAAGTGAAAGCACTTGCTTTTTTTTTTTTTTTTTTTTTTTTAAACAAAACAAAAAAGCACAAACTTCAAGTGAGTAAAGTCTGGCCTTATGCTTTGACCCACAAGGGCAACCAAAGTATTCCACAGTTAATCATTTGCACACATCTTTGAAGCAAAACCTTGTCACTTGTGCCAAATGCTATGAATGTATTTTGTATTCCAAGCTGCTGCCTGAATTCAGATTGCCAAGTTCAGTTGCCAGCCTCTCTGAAATATCTTTCTTCAAATCTCTTCTCATTTAATATTAAAAATATATAAATTCTGAAAGAAGGCTTTGTGCCACAGCATCAGCTAGTGTGAACTGGCCTAGCTCCATGGGTAGATTTGAAGCTGCCCCACCTCCTCCCCCTGGCCCACCCAAGGCCCCACCCCTACCCTTACCCCTCACCACAGTAGCTGCATGGGTCTCTGGCTGACATCCTCTTCTCCTTCCCCCACTCCTACCTTTCCTTTCCATCCGCCTCCCAACATGAGAGGCAGCTGCCTCTGTGCCCCTCCAAAGGCAGGAACTGGGTCAGTGAAGGATGGAGAGTGGCTGATGTAGGATGACTCACTCAGCCTGTTCCTCCTTCCATGGTTGACTGACTGGGGCAGCAACAAGCTCAAGTGTTGGGGTACATTAAACAGACCAACTCCCATCAGGAAGCTAGTGTGGAGGAAATTTTAAGGGTGTTCAGTCAGCAGAGGCCACACTTAGTAGAAGAGAAAAAGTTTATTAGAAAACTATACGCAGCTGCGGACCCTGGGACCAAAACAAGGCCGAAGAACCCCTAACAAAGGGTGGAGTTACCTTATATAGGTAATATATTATCATAATACATTCATGCATACATCACATAGTTTGACTTGGCTTTTCTCCAATCCTGCAATGATTGTACCATGTTCTCACAATAGGAAGATGCTCTACTTTCCTTATACGGGGGTCTGCTACCTGGCTGTTTTCCTACGTTTCAGTTTCTGCCTTTGTCTCTTTCTCATGCCAATTCACCCCACTCTCCAGCCCAGCAAAGTACGACTCCTTGCTCTAGCTGAAATGGAGTCTGCTGGTTACAAAATGAAGACAGCCAGTTGTTATACTTAATTTCTTCCACACTAGGGAGAGACATGGGACGTTTGGGCAGGATGAGATACGCGTGCAGACAGCATTAGTGGGAGGAGAAGCCCCACAAAATACCAATCTCTTGTGATCCAGGAGGAGTGCATATGAATGAAAGGTTAATTGTGAAAACTTAACAAGGCACTTACGCAAAAACAATGAAGTAAGCTACAACTCAGACAGGCAAATATTATCCCTAGTTTTGAATGTGTCAGTCTAGTTCAGCCAAACAAAAGAGGAGTTTTGTGGCACTTTAAAGACTAACACATTTAATTTCATTAGTTTGTTAGTCTTTAAAGTGTCAAAAGACTCCTCTTTCATTTTTCAGCTAGGCAGTGAAAATGCAAGATGAGACTTGACCGGACAAGAGACTCTTCTTTTGTTTTTCTAAGTCGTCTGATGTCTGTTTCACACTGTTTAAGGGTGTGGCATGCTGAACTTTATGTGCTCCATGCAGGTAGCTTCTCCAGTCAGCTGAGAGAACCAGGCTGCATGAACCATAAAAGCTTTTGTCTTCCCAGCACAGAGGCAGGTGGCAGGGAAGACAAGGAGCCACCACAGCCAGTCAGGGAAGGCCTAGCCTCCCTGTGCCTTCAATAAACTCCTCCCATGCTCAGCTCCCCTGAACTCAATGGAATTAGGTCATTTTACATTATCTGAGGACCTGGGTCTTAAGAGGAAATTTTATGAGGGGCAGCCAGTTTTTGAGGTAGGGACAAATATCTTTTTTACAATCAACTCAAATGCAGAAGTATAAGCCATGTATTATGTCATAAGAATTATCCAGGCCAGGGTGGTGCAAGCTAATCTGGAATGCTCTGCAAAGACATTCTGTCACATAGCTTCTGTTGAAAGCTGTAAGATTCAAAGTACATCTTTTCCTTTCCCAAATTTGTATGCTAACCCAATCAGGTAGGGCTTGGTCTCAGTTCTATGGGCGCAAACAGGGGTTGCAATGAGCAGTGTGATCCGAACTGGTCTATCCCTGTCTTTTGAACATGTACTAAGAGAAACAGTGGATAGAATTTTCCTTGTAAGCAAGAAGGGGGTTAAGTATCCCCTGCTTTCTGGCCAGGCCCCTTCCTCTTCAGGGTGGATCTGGCCAGTTCTGTTTCTTGTCACATGACTGGAAGCTTCCTGCTGATGCTCCAGTTGCCTAGCGGTGTGCAGAACCACCACCACACCTGTCCGTCTGCCTGCAGCTGCTCCTCCCCCCGCCGTGCTGCTGCTCGTGGCCATCTGCTCAGCTGTCAGGGGCTGTGCTAAGTGGGTGGGTAGGTGGGAGGCCCTGCTAGTGAACCAGGTGGGCTCTGTCCATCTAGGGAGGCCCACCCATTGCTATGCCCCTGAAGCAAGAGGAAGATGGAGCCTGTGAGATGCTCCAACCAGAGCTTTAACAGAAAGAGGGACAGAAAATACATGGGGCCCTAGGCTATTTGTAGCCATAAAGCTTTCTTTCTAATCAGAGCAACTAATTCTTCAAACCAGGTGTGAGTGGAACATGAACAATAGATATATTTGTATCTGGACCCCCATGAACTAGATATCTGCTGCAGGTTTGGCAGTACTATCTCAGTCATGTAATCATCAGTTTCTCGTCAAATGCACTTGAGAGTGGTGTCAGCTGACTCCCCCTTTGAGGGCTACACATATTCACTTTTTTTAATGGTCCTGGAAGTTTAAAACAGCCCAATTTCAGTAAGCCAGAATTCACATCTCTTGTAATTCACACACAAAAATTGCTGCCCTCACCTTTACTCTCCCAAAAACATTCAAGAGAGGTTTCATGGTATCCAACTACAGTGACCAGACAGCAAGTGTGAAAAATTAGGATGAGGGTGGGGATTGGCAACAGGCACCTCTGTAAGAAAAGCCCCAAACACCAGGACCACCCCTAGAAAGCCAGGACATTTGGCCACTTTAAAGCTGATCTTCATTATTTTGCAAGTGAGTTTTTAGCATATTTACTCACAGACTCCAACGTAGAACAATTAATAATTAAAATTTGTCTGCAGTAGTCAAAGTGATTTGGTATCCTTCCTTTGTTTCTTCCCAGCTGTGCTTGCTTACACACTTGTTACTTCACAGACTATAATAATGCAATCTTTAGCAGGGTCAATTTTTGTATAGCCTTGGACGTTCCACTGCACATCAATTTACAGCCTAGCCAACCTTGAATGCAATTTTGGAAGTATAAAACAGAAGTTATTAGTCCTAGATACAATAATACAACATAACTGCACAGGTTGGGCATGCCATTCATTTTTTTTTTTTTTTCATATTTTAAATGCTAAGGTTGTGTGTGTGTATGCAAAAAAAAATACCAGTTCTTGAAATTCAATATTTGTAGTTGTGTTTTTTTTTTTCATGCTTCAAAAGAACATAATTCATTAGCAGTCATGAAAAAAAGATCAGGCATAACATAAATCATAGGGCAGAAATCACTAGTGTCATAAGCATATTAGATGAACCCAAAGGCTTCTAAAGTAACCATTATTTATGTTTGGAATGCCTCAACATCTCCTCCTGTATCTTTCTATATGCCCATCCACAGGAACACATGTAAACTTTTCCTTTTTCCTGACCTCAGCACTGTGTAGACTACTCAATATGTTAATCCAGCCGCACAGGACTAGACGCATTCAGGGTGGGAAGAGTCTTTCCTCCCATTATATGATGGCCAATGCAACTGACCTGGCACAGGACTATATTGATTGCTGAGGTCATGCTGAAGCAGCAAAGCTGCTCCCTTCTTCAAACTAGGTGGGAGTGGAACATGAACATTAGATACCATATTTGTCTCTGGACTCCCAGGAACTAGGAGTCTGCTGCAGATTTGGCAGCACTAACTACCTCAGTTTTGTAATCAGCAGTTTCCCTTCAAATGCACTCAAGCAAGGGAAAACAGGATAAAAATCTTCAAAAAAAGTTGCATAATGCCTCTCAGGGCTTTTTCTAGAGTGAAGCAATTTACATGTCAGCCTTTGCTCAAAGGCATAGTTTATATCCTAATGAACAACAGAAACTTCACCCAAAGCTGTTTGTTTTCACTATCCATCTTTGTTTCTTTCATTTGGGTATTAGAGACAGCAAGATGAAAGTGATATTTTTTTTTGTAATCTGACTGCAGATGCTGGCAGAGGGAAAACACTTTAGTCAACAGCATATTAGAACTTGACCATCAACATAAACTTGTTTTAACTTAATTTTTGTTCCATTGGCAGTAGAAAAATCAAATCAAATTGTACTTTAATGTATCCACTGGATTGGAAAAAATAGTAATAAATTACATGGAGGGGGAAGGGAAGAATTATTTAAATTATTCTGGAAGGGCAGACCCCAGCCGTCAAGCGCTGTATGTAGTCTTCATTATGGCATCTTGGCACCAGTCCCATTGCTGTCTCCTACAGACACCTCTTCAAAAATGTATTATGGCACAGCAGGGCAGCAAAACCACTTGATTTCTGCACATTAGCATATTCATTAAGCCCAATCAATAATTTATATATTACTTGCATGAAACATATGGGTTAAGTTGCATCTTGGCTAAGACTCTTCAGGAATGGTACATATGTGTTTTGCTTCACTGTGTATTTATCAACATTGATCTCAAAACAGAAATGGTAATAAATTCTTGGAATAAGCTACTGTCACTCTCAGCAATACTGTAGCAGTCACCCAAGTATCTGCTCATGGATAGAGGTGCTTCTGCTGTGCCCTCTCCCTGTTTTCCTTTCTTCAGGGCTCTCAAACTGCACATAACCACGTTCATCTGCTCACAGCCCTCCTTGAGATCAGGTTTTCATTTTGACAAAGTTCCAGTAAAGCAAACAAAACTAAATCTACCACTAAGCTTTAATGTGGAAATATCCCCCTATCTCTGAGGTGCTGTCCTGCCCTGGTGGCTGAACAGCCAACTCCCTTCTTCAGGGATCATAACAGGAGACACCCTCTCCTGCCCCACCTCACTGTAATTTCACTCTGCAGTTTCTCTTCTCAAGTTGCCTTCGCTCAGTGCCCTCTAACCATTTATAACCCAGGTGAAGCCCTGCCCCCTTACCTGACTCAAGTGGGCACCCATCCTTAGCTATTTCAATCACAGAGTGCCAACAATTATATATTTCTCTCTCTCTGTCTCTCTCTCTCTCTCACACACACACACACACACACACACACACACAGTCTTTCTACCTCTTCAAAACTTAATTCATCAGGAAGCCTCCTGAGCATTTTTGCTGTATCTATTTAAAATTGTTCAAAACAAGTGTTTATATTTGAGATCTGTCTGAATTGGCACCAGCCTGACCTTTGATGAAGTTCAGATCCATCTCGAGTTAAAAAAAACAACCAACCAACCAGAGTTTTATTCTGGAAAGTTTAAAAGAAACCTCTTTGATGAAAGGAAGCTCTAAGCATCCAGGTCTGCCACCCTATTACACTAAAAAGATTCCCTGCTGCTGAGCCAGGAGCCTAGACTCCAAGCTGTGGCTCAAGGTTGATTCTCAGGGCCAGGGCTGTAACTAGGGAGAGGCAACTGGGGTAAAGACCCAGGCATCCCATTTTGGAGGACGCCAGACCCCTCCGCCCTGCCTCTGGCACTGGGAAGGGGAGCAGAGCAGAGTGGAGCCAGCCAGCCTGAGACCGAGCTCTGAGCTCCCACCCCAATCTGACCGCAGGGTAAAGGTCGGCCAGTTCACAAGCCAGCTCTTGCAGTCTCACCCAGCACCAGCCAGGTGGGGGCTGGCAGGTCTGACTGCCACATAAACAGAAGCCGCGCCACATGCGACAGTAAGCCCCACCTCCCCCTGGGGCTGATCAGCCAGGCCGAAGCTAGCCTCTGACCCCAGCCACCCCCCGACACTGATCCGCCGGCCAGGGGGAGGGCCTGAAGTGTGTGGGGGGCACCAGTGGGAAGACCCAGGGGCCCCTGATCTGCCACTGGTAGCAGGGGCCAGATCCAGTTCCGTGCCACTGACTGGCAGCGGCTAGAGCCAGATCTGGCTCCGTGCCGCTGGCCAGTGACAGCTGGGGCCGGATCCAGCTCCATGCCAGCGGCCAGCAGCAGTGCAGCACAGCGCTAGATTGGACCCCTGACTGGGGGATGGTGCCTTTGGAGCTGCTTGCCCTTGGTACCAAAAAGTCTAGTTCTGGCCCTGCTCAGAGCTTCCAGATTCTTTGATAAGCTGCTCGGAGCTATGCCCCAGCTGGAGATGGAGAACACAGGGCTTCTCGGCCCCTAGCTCTGCAGCAACGAATTGAGGAGTCCTAGAGTGCCTGTGTCCAGGAAAGACGATATGACAAAGTTACACCAGAGTCATGAGTCCTGGAAGCTCTGGGTCACCAGCAGCCTTCCAGGCGAGCTGATGGATACCAGCCCAGCCTACTGGAATCGTGCCTTTGGTATATCAAATACTCATCTTATCCAATATGTTTCCAAGAAACATTTCAAGATTGAGGTACTGGCTTTCACCTAACAAAACCATGTCTCCTCAGAGAATTCCTAACTAGCTCTATTCATGATATACATATACCCAGAACAGCTAAATACTTTCATTATGTTAAAAGGTGTTCTTCTGAGATTTCCAGTCCAATTGTCTCATCCAGAATAAATATCCACATTTTGAGAATTCAAATGCTACTTGTTTTTCAGTAGTGCTGAGAAGCTCCACCAAAGACCATTAGGTGCTGTCTGTTCACATAAAAACATGTAAATAATTGGAGAAACTGTGGCACAAAGATGGGGAGGGACTTTCGGAAAGTCATGCAACAGGTTGGCAGCAAAGCCAAGGCTAGGACCCAGGTCTCTTCATTTTCAGTCCAGTACTCTGGTCACTAAACCATGCTGCCTCTTAGTGAGTCCAGCCTCCAAAACTTCAGGGATTTACATCTCACTGATTAGCATGAGCATTAATCTGAATCCTGATGGCTACAAGTCTTGTAAGAGCAGCAGTGTTCTATTGTCAGCCTTCAAAGCCCTTTTCAAAGGAATCCCCTCTTTTCATACTAGGCATGAGATGTGACTTCTTTCCTCTCTACTACTCAAGACTGAGATTTTTGGGAATGTATAACAGTGAAATAAAAATATGAAGTTTATTTCAATCTCCTTCAAATCCTTGTAATTAACAATGAGCACAACAATAATGTAAATTACAAATGATATTGGAGAAGTGGGTCACTGCGAGGTTATCAGCTGGAAGAGGGGAAAAAAAGATGAGATAAAAGTGTCACTTTGAAAATGAGAATTTCCTGATTTTTCCTCTTTGTATTTGACTTTCTCTTCATTATTGGATGTTTAGGTGACATGCTTTTCACTTCTCCCACACTGAATAATGAAGCATATTATTATAACTTTGGAAACAGTACCACTCCATGCACCTTACAAACCATGTTGTAATATATTTTGCAGAAAACACTGATTTGAAATGTGGCTCAAAGTTTTAATACATAAGATAGAGAACTCTACAGAAAGATTATGTAAGGTGCTCAGCTTGTTCTTCTAAAAATCCATTAACACTGAATTATTAGCTCTGAGAAATGAAATATTTCTGAATGATAATTTAATTTCCCCAAGCGTTATTGGTCTGTGCTTGAAATGGGATATTGGGTTCTTTCCAGATGATTAATTGGGATGTAATGAATAGTGTCAGATATGGAAGTTGTATTTGGCATATATTAATAATATTATGATGTAGGCATTTATTTCACATTTCAAAAATAAGGACATTGAGGAAATAGGAAGAATACAAGTGCATTATTTAAAATATGATTTATGACAAATAATCAAACAGAGGGTCCAATCTTGCAAACTCTAAGCCATGCTAATAACCCTATTCATGGAAGAGTTTGCAATACTGGGCCCTCCAGTTGGTTTAATTAGGTAGAGCCTGTGAAGGATGACAAATCCATTCCATGGCAAGTTCTGAGGTTTCATAATTTGGTTTTGTTCCACACTGGACCAAAAATAAAACTGTTAAAACCTTTTTATAAATACAAGAGGATGAACATCAGACACTGCATAACCTGGTGCTTACAGTACCGGTGTGAGCTGACCTATGTACACAAGCCTATTCTTCCTGATTCAGAGTGATCTGAGATAAAGAACTTGGTCTAATTCACAGACAAGCAGGGACTTGAACTTTGTCTCTCATATCCCCATACTCTAGTCCCCCACCCATAGAGCCACTCTCTTTCCTCTCTGACTAACATCTCATGGACACAGATGAAACATTTTGGTAAAAATGTTCCAACTAACTCTAGTATTAAATCCCTTTCTCAAACAAATAGACTGAGGTTTGCTTCAGTAGTAGCAGCAGCAGTAGCAACAGCAGCAGCTTCTGTAGGACCTTTATAATCTTCACTTTTTGATATCTTGGCTTTTTAATAGGCTGACTACCTGTTCACCACTATTGTTCTATATACAGTAGTATACTGACATGTAATAAACCTCTGGTATCCATGATAAGGAATGGATATAACACTTTAAAACTTAGTCTGAACACAGAATCTTTCAACCTACTGGATTATTGTGATGCTAATATTGCTTCCATTAGATAAGTCTCAAAGAAAGAGTGAATGATTTAGACATAACTGCCAGCTTTTAGGGTAACATTTATGCCACAGTTAATTCAATATTTACCTAGACAAAGTTCAACTGATCAGAACAAAGGCACATTAAATACATCCCAAGAAAAAATCTGCATAGAAGAATGTAAGATGGTAGTATATTAATATCACTTTTTTATCCATCCCTTGCCTAATGTAGCGCAGAATAAGAATCTCCTATTTATTTCTCCAGTCCAGTTTAGAAAAACCCTCTACATCAATAAAAGATAATAATCAATTCACATTTTGTTCATCTCATTATTAGCTTTATTAAAATGATTCATGGATTTTAAGTTCACAGGGGTCCCATTATGATCATCTAGTGTGAATTACTATATAACAAGCCATAGAATTTCACCTAGAAATTCCTGCAGCAAGCCCATTACTGCTAGTTCAACTAAAGCATATATCTTTCAGACAGACAGACATGCAATTTTGATTTATAGATTTCAAGTGATAGAAAACCCACCACATCCATAGGTAAGTGGTTTTAATGCTTAAATATCATAGCTATTAATTTTTTCCATCCTATATCTAGTCTGAAATTTCCTATCTTCAGCTTCCAGCCATTGAACCCAAATCAACTAAATTCAATAGACTAAATTCAATAATAGAAGGATAATGACTTTGGAAGTGCAGAGTAGAACTTGTTGTGTGATCTATGTATTGGAAGTACAACTGTGTGAAACACTGAATAAAAACAAAGCCAGAATAGATTTACCATTTGAAAAAAAATTTCTAACTGACCCAGGTTCATAGAGTGATCTATTCACCCCAGAAAGACTCCTTGCGGCCATGTCTGCTGATTATCTGCATCCGTCTGACATTTTCTGTGTGTGCTCACTCACCCTTTCTCTTGGAACTCAGCTACTCCCTCTCCATAGCATGGTCCTCTGGTAAGACCATTGCAGTTTTCCCCTTCTTGGCACGGGATATCCAATTCTCTATATACCAACCATTCTAGGCAGGCTTCCAATTCACTGCTTCTCAATGTGCCATTTCCCCAATGGCTGGTAGAGAATCCAAGCCCATCTTCTTCTCCATGGTCCAGCTCAGGGACCCTACAGCGGATGGAAAGGTCTGCACTGTCCAACACCTTGCTGCCGTTTTCCTGGAATGTTTCCTATGCTGTCTGTATAATGCTCCTTCTTTACCCTCCTCCATGTATGCCCTTCCCTCTTCAATGAGCTCCCTTCTCTCCCTAGCATCAGAAAGTGACTTCAAACCTCCTCCATGTAGCTCCCTGGCTTTATACTAACCCTGCCTGTTCCTGTTCAGATAAGCTTCATCCTTTAGTCAGTCTTTATTACTCATGGGTCCGCCGCCAGATGCAACCTAGGCCATTAAATGGCCAACTAACAACCTTAACCCCCCTGCATCTGACAAAGTGGGTTGGAGACCATGAAAGCTTACGCCCGAAGAAATCTGTTAGTCTATAAGGTGCCACAGGACTCTTGTTGTTTTCACTGTACACAGACTAACAAGGCTACCCCTCTTGATATTTTAACCCCCTCAGAGGCTTGTGTGCAGTGAACATCCCATTACAGCAAGTTTGCCTAATTTCAAGTAACTAAGTCAGGGACCTTTCCCTTCTTGGGATCCCATCCCTATTTATCCATAGGTGACTCCTTGGAAGGGCAAGGGTGGATATCTGTAACCCCTGTCTCCTCTCTCACTGGCTTCTCTGAAGGCCATCTTGGAAACTTGGGTTGCTAGTCTACTTTGCTAGTATCCAAGAAATCAAAATGTTGCAGAGAGTTAAAAATCAGTTCAGTGATGGAGAACCAAGATAGCCTCTTCAAAGATATCAGAAATAAGAAGGGTTGCAAGAACAGTTTTTGGATGCTTTTTTTTTTTTGGTTGAAAAATGCAGATTCAGTGACATGACAATATTTCATGAACTCTTATCAGTTTTGCCAATTGTTTGTGTTGGAGAGCAAACACAAAAAATTCAAGAAGAGTCAAAATAAGAGTTTGCCTTTTTTAACAAAATATTTTTATTTGAAACAAGTTTTGTGTAGAAGCTCCCTTCAATTGTATTTTTAAATACCTAAAAACCACACACCATGAAAAGGAAACACTTAGTTCTTGGTCAAAGCAGAAGTTTCATTTGATCAAACATATTATTTTATTTATTTGGTACTTGGATTAATCACTTTTGTTTTCAGTTTGACCCAAAATATATATATTTTATTTTTTAGATTTGCAAGTGAGGTGAAAATATCAGTTATTTCCACACCTCTGGTTGCACATTGGCTTTTTCCTGTCTCTAACTGGCAATAAAAGGCAATGAAGAACCAGAACCTTGTAAAGGAAGAAAACGTCACAGTGCTTTATGACTGCAGAGGGAAAATATGGGTGAAATCCCAGCCTCACTAAAAACAGTGGCAAACTTCCCATTGACTTCAGTGGTGTTGCCTGATCAATTGATTATGTATTAATTTCCAGTTAGCATCCCATGATTTGACAAGTTTGTTTCATAATCAGACACAGAAATATTAAAATTATTCTGAAGACCTTGATGTGCACAAGAAAGAATTACATTTACGAATCGCATTCAGGGCTTGTCATATTTTTCTTAGCAGTTAACAGAATTACAAAACACTCAATCCCAGCTACATAGAGAGATCAGACAAGATAGTCAGACGATCCCACCTGTGAGCATCCACATACTCACGCCCTCCACTGCAGAAAAACTTGAAGTGTCAGTCATCATTCTCCCCATAATCCCCACCATGAGTGGTTCACCATCCTGGCACTCCCCACCCATCAAACCACACAGGCACGGTTACAGCTTTTATAAAATATTATGCTGGTGCCCACTATACCCAATATATATTCAATAGTGGTTTCAGCCCCTTTTTTATCTGTATTTCTTCACTCTAGAAATGTTGGGCTGCCTTTCTTCTTTTGACTCAAGGTTATTAGAATATGCATCACTTATTTACCCTTGACAAGTTCCAGAGAGGTAGCTGTGCTAGCCTAGCAAAACAAAGGAGGAGTCCTGTGGTGCTTTTAAAGACTCACAATTTGTTGACTATCAATTTTATTTATATTTTACTGTGATCTTCTTCCTTGCCTTTCACTGCATTTAACTTTCCCCTGCACGCTGTACATTTTCCATTTCAGCATCTGACAAAGTGGGTTTCACCCACAAAAACACATGCAATAAATAAAATTGTCTTTTAAAAGTGCCACAGGACTCCTTGTTTGTTTAGTTACCCTTGGATTCTTGTGGTTATACATTTACTGATGTTTCTAAGTTAAAATATCCAAAGCTGATATCAACTGACATGTTATGGTTATGTGGCAGCAGTTGAATCATAATTGTTTATTACACCATTATATCTTGTAAGAGCTTATGATCTAGGTTACTTCTAGTTAGCTACTTATGCTAAACCTTACGCTTTTTTTAGTTTAGATAAGCAATTGTGTTACCAGCCTTGCATGGTGTAGGCTCATTGTGTTACTGCCTTATTCCATACCTGCATCTTACCTTACACTGGGGCCAGGATTTCATTATAGATAAGTAATTTTAACTGATTTAGATTGAGTTTGTCAGTTCACATTACCCTGAAATACAGAGGTCCGTCAATCTATACCTTTTGTCATCATTTACCCAAGTACAAAGTGAAAAAAAAAAAGTGTGTGTAAATCAGAATGGTAACATTTTGCAACACTTATCAGTGCAAATGACTGAACAACTATCAGAGGACCTGAGAATCAAGCCCAGAGTGAGTAAGTGACATGAAGCGAGAACAGTGAAGTGCGTGTTAAGCACCTGTGAACTTAGACCAGAACCTCACTATGCTAAATGCTATAAAAAACACAAAAGAAAAAGATGGTCCCTGCCCCAACTTCCACATTTCACAGAACTCTAATGGTAAGAGCCCACAGTCTTTTCTAAATTCCACACTGAAAGAGAAGGTGTGTGAGATAATGTCTTTTACTGAGGCAACTTCTGTTGTTGAAAGAGAAGTGCTTTCAAGGTGCAGAAAGCTCTCCAAGTCTGAGAAAGGTACTGTAAAAACAAAGTGGAACTGCTTAGCATGATTAGCTAACTCATATCCTAAGAGATTACTGAAGGTAAAAATGATCTATAAACACATCTGCCATCCTGGGACACAAAAGAGAGGTTAGTGCATTAAAGATGGTTGCAATTGGCCATCATTACAGTGTCTTTATTAAAACCATGATTTTTAATCTCTAGTATACTTACAAATTTAAAAGGTCTTGGCTTGGCTTTTGAAGTTGTTATGCAGGTTTCCTTTGAGGACAAGGACTAAGAAATGATTGTTTTGTAGAAGTGTTCACCCACAGGTAACAGGTGATTTTATCTTATTTTTGTGTGCAAATGCTTTCTTGGAATTTAGTGGTTGTCTGGTTTCCCCCACATAGCTCATTGGGGCAGTTAGTGCACTGGATGAAGTACACCACATGTGAACGTTTTTATGTCATATTCCATAGTTGTAAGCATTCGTCAGTCATGTTTGATGGAAAATTCCTGGGCTGCTTTCATAGTAAATACTTCGAGAAAAATATATAATCTCTGAATATTAAAATCACTATAGAATGAATATGAACTATGAACATATGAACCTGAGATTGCCAATCCTAAACTGGAATTGAATTCTGTTTGATTTAGATGTCTTCCCAGCTCTGCTGTAATCAGCTGCTCAGAAAATATCCGTAGCCTGTGCACGTGAAAGAGTAAGAGAAATGAGGTGACTGAACCATCTCATCTCACGTTATTGTTCCCTGTCCAACAAGCAGTTTTATCTACCCTGAATATATTTTAAAATCAAACTTCCATGAACATTTGCCCACATTACTGAAGAAATCTTCAGTTCATAAAATGTGTTTAGTATTAAAACATTTTCTTGAACTGCCTCTACATTCTCCTTTGATATGTGCATCCATAAATGGATTGCCTGTTTCTAACAACATTTACATTGCTGTCCTTTTAGCAATCTATAAACTGTACTGATTTCATAATAAATTTTACTGGCCCCTCATATATATGATACTTTAGAATTTAAATAGGACTTACTTTATATACATGTATACATAAACACACTGTATATATGAAGTCCTATTTAAATTGCAAAATATCACCATTATCCCACTTAAAATAGCTTAAAATTCCCCTCTTAGAGTGCAGAGATTTTGGACATTGGCACTCAAGGATTTATTAGCTCTTTGTGTATTATTCAAACAAACATCATAAATACTTAAAAATATAAATGAGGGAAAGGCTTCTAGAATTAAATTTAAAAATGGTAACTAGAAAAATGATTAAATTAGACATTTGTTGCTTAATTAATAACCTTGCTCCATTTCATTGCTTTAGCAAAAACTTGATAACTATTTTCCAGATGTAATATTTTAGTTTCTCTCCTTGATTAAACGTTATGCAGCAATATATTGCACTGCAACAGTCTGAGTGCTAATGATAATTATAATTAATTAAATATTGATCAAATTAAGACCCACTCATTTACCAAGTCCAAAAGAAAAGAAAATATTTCAATAAATAACTGAAAATATGAATTTCTTGATTACATTCTCAGTGAGAAAATGGTTTTATTCAAAAGTTAAAAAATAAAATCTGGATTTTAACACAAGGAAAACCAAAAAGATTCCACAGCCCTACTCTTGAAAAAATTTAGTTTAGCTGCATCAACTACCATCTAATTCAGAAATAGTACAAAACAAAGTGTACATAAAAATCTTCTGTTTGGGGACTACTAAATTAATATGGATTCATATTTGATTTAGGAAGTTGAGAGAATTGTACACATTATTTCATACAGATGTCTTTTCCACTTCACCCTTATTTCTCAGTTTAAAGTAAATAATGTTACTTCTGGCTCTGTATTGATCTGATCTAAAATCCACTGATGGAAAGCCTCTCATTGATTTCAGTGGACTATGATCAGATGTTAGGGGTGGAGGGTCTCAGAGTTTGGGCTCTAGCCTGAGCCCAGATCTCTACACTGCAATGGTCACATTTTTTATTTAAGTAACTCTAGTAGTAGGCAGTGGGTCCACCTTAGGCCTCATAAATCTTCCCATCAAAATCTTTATTGAAATCTATACATCTATATAAAACACTTTGGCAAAGCTGTATTATCGACACTGCCCCCACCCCAGAGTCATCACAAATATTCAAACAAGCTCCTGCAACTTAGCATATGTGGGCAGACTGCTGAGTCCACAGAGCACATGGCTGAAGAAGACCAGATACATCTACGGTTTGCTGGAGGCTATTAAAAGGTATAAACAAATAGATATTAAGAACATCAGTTACCCCCCCCCATTGACTCACAGATTCCAAGGCCAAAAGGCACCATTGTGATTCTAGTCTGACAATGTATAGCACAGACAATAGAACTTCCCTAAAACAATTCTTAGAGCATATCTCTCAGAAAAATGTCAAACTTTGATTTAAAAATTGAAAAAGTTCTGGAGAATTCTCCTGTGACCCTTGGTAAATTGTTCAGATGGTTAATTACCCTCACTGTCAAAAATGTATTCCTTCTTTCCATACTGAATTTTCAACTAGCTTCAACATCCAGCCATTGACTCATGTTTTAATTTCCCCTGCTAGACTGAAAAGCCCAATATTAAGTATTTGCTCCACATATAAATACAAATACACTGTAATCAGCCTTCTAATTAGGATAAATAAATTGAGCTTTTTGAGTATCACTGTAAGACATGCTTTCTCATTTCTTATTCATTCTTGTGGCTCTCCTCTGAATTCTCTCCAATTACCAACATCCTTCTTGAATTCTGGTCACACCATTGTCAAATACAGAGGTAAAATAACACCTCTGCTCTTCTAGATTCCCGTTTAGGGATCCAATAATCACATTAGCTCCTTTGGCCACAACGTCACACTCGGAACTAATTTTTAGCTGATTATTCACAACCACCAAATCTTTTTTAGACTCACTGCTTCCTAGGACAGAAGTACTGCAATTATGGCGTACATTTTTTGTTCCCTGATGTATACAATAACATTTAACCATACTAAAACATACATTGTCTGCTTATGCCCAGGTTACCCTACAACTCAGGTCACTCAAACAGCGGTCTATCCTCTTCATTATGTACCAGTGCCCCAATTTTTGAAGCATCTGCAGGCTTTATAAGTGGTGATTTTGTTTTCTTCCAGGTAACTGGTAAGTATTAAATAGCATTAGGACTAAGAATTGATTACAGTGGATCCCCATTGGAAAAACACCCACCAAGTAATGAGGCACTATTTGTAACTCCATCCTGAGAGCTATCAGCTTTTAATCCATTGAATGTGTGCCATGTTAATTTTATATCATTCTAGTTTCTTCAGTCAAAATGTTATGCTGTATTAAGTCACTTCATAGAGGCTTAAGTATCTTGCCTGCACACTTTTATCGTTATCAACAAAATTTATAATCTCATAAAATATAACAAGATCTATTTTTCATAAACCCCTAATGACTGGCATTAACTACATTATCCTCCTCTAATTCTTTACTAATCAAGTCCCATACCAGCCACTCCGTTACTTTGCCTGGGATCCATGTCAAGCTCATCTCATTTACCTGCCCAGCCATTATTAATTGGATATTAATTGTAGCCATTATGATGCAAGTAGGTCTTGAGGAAAGAATTGAAAGAGAACAGTTAACTGACAAGTTTGGGGAGGGTGTTCAATACATGAGAGGCAGCACAGAAAAGACATGACAGTGTTTATGGGAAAAGTGGACAGACAGATGATGGAGACTGGTATCACTGGCAGAACAGAGAGAGTGATGTGATGACACACTAACATAAGATATGGACATTCTGCTCACAGAGCCATCTGTGGGGGGAGATAAGAGGGATGACCACCCCAAGCCCCGCAGTTCTGTGACCCCTGCACTGCCCTGCCTCCAGCAGGGCAGCATGGGGCCTGCACTCCTGCCCCCTCACTGCCATGCTGTCCCCCACACCCCCCTACTCCCACCAAAAGGCAGGGGGCAGCCCTCCCTGCCTGCTTATGTAATGCTAGTGAATTATAGAAGTAAATAAATGTATAGATCACACATTTTAATCACTTCAGCCTACAATGAAATGTACTAATTGTTTAATACAAGATGAAGAATATACTACCCAACAGACATGACAGGATAATTTAAAGAATTAGTATTTGTTGCCTATGAGTAATTTGATCCAGACCTGTGGGCTTATCACAAGTGCCATGAGATCTTTCATGAGATTTTTTTCTGTTTTTTTTTTCCAAAGGTAATGTATCTGAATATATCTGATGAAGTGGTTTGTTTTTTTTTAAAAAATAGCTCTGTATTTCATCCCATCAATCATCAAGTCTGCAGATGCAGTATTCCAACCAGCAGAGGGAACACTAAATTATCAGAGTAAATGTGAAGATTCTACAAATAATACTGTCATGCTTCATTGCGATGATTTCTCAGTATTAAAAAAAAACAATAGTCAAGTTTACTCTTAATCAATGCCGAAGAACAGAATGCTAGGACATCAGGAATAAAAAATTATTACAAAAGAAATTATTTTTAAAATCTTAATTTGTTTTGTTGTATAAAATAAGAAATGAACACCACAAAGAACAAATTAAAATACATTGTGTGTGCCTAAAAGCCAAGAAATACCCTGATACAATAGCTAACTAGTTAGTTAGCTAGATAAAATTGCATATTAAATCTGTAATTGGCAATACCTCTCTGTGTGTTTATTGATTTGGGGCAAGGCAATAGTCTTTCCTTTACTTTCCCAAGTAAGGTAGTGTACCACTCAAAAGGAATTTTTTGGAGGTATTGTGCCAGATTGCAGCACAAAGCCTTTAAGAGTGCAAGTCAGAGAAGGCATACCATGCTTTTCCCATTGTAAGCGTGTATCTATTAGATGATGCAGAAGAATTTGGAACAAAGCACAACCTTACCCCCAGGCCTTCATGACCCCTTTATGGGTCTGGTGAATTCCTACGTACTAGTTCCTTTTTGGTGAATGTAAGAACTAGAGCCCTGGTCTTAAAATTGATTTGACCTGGGCAGATCCTGGCATCTATATCTGTCCCTCACTGAAGTCAGTAATTCCAAAGGACTAGCCATCTTAGTCTAGTCAAGCAAAGCAAGCAAGAAGTGAGTGTTCATGTGAGAAAATCCCACTTTATCAGATGCTCCAGTGAAGTGGGATCTCTCCCATGAAACTCATCCAATGAATAAATCTGGTAGTCTTTAAAAGTGCCACTAGACTCCTTCTTTGTTTTGCTAAAGTCAGTATGGCTCTGTTCAGCCATAGAAGTCCACTCACCTAGAACAACTTGCAGAACCAGGGCCTAGCATGGTGATGGAGTCATCTGCAAGACCATGGGGAGCTAGGAAGGTGGAGACTGCAGGACTCTTGTTAAGCCACTGTGAACCTGACCACCACTAGTAAAAATGTAGTGAGTAAAATAATTGTAATAAATGAACTGCAGATTAGGAAACTCCTTTGATTCAAAGATTATACTTAAGAGTAACAAGCATTATTTGAACTCTTATCAATCCAGAAACTTAATCCACAGCTCACTGAAGTTAATGGAAAGACTCACATTCTTCTCTGAGCGCTGTTCACATCCATTCCTATGTAGGTGTGTGCATGCCACAGTCCACAGATGTCCAGAAAGATTTTTGCCCTAGTCTGTTCCCACAGGGTCAGTGGCCAACACCCCCTGTGACCTGAGCACCTGCGTGGTATATAGGCGGCCCTGATCCTGCCCCCCCTTCAGTTCCTTCTTTCTGCCCATTGCAACAGTCCTGGAACTGCCCACTCTTTCAGGCTTGCAAGCGCCTGTCCATTTCTTGTTTGTTGTCCATTTTCTCTTCATTCTCCACTCTGGAGTTGCTTTTCATTTCTATCTCATCTCCCAGCTTAGACCATACCAGAGGTCCTATCTCTTTCATGCATCCCAGCGGTAGCACATGGCCCAGCCCAGCCTCAACCATGCCCAAACCCTGTGCTGTCTGTAGAAAGGCTTTCTCAATCAGCAACCCCCATGAGAAATACTTCAGATGCCTCAAGGAGGCCCACTGCACTGATCAGTGCCAAATCTGCCAACCGTTTTAGCTGTGGACACAAAAGGAGTGCGAAAATCATATATGCTTCATGGCACTGTAAGAGGCATTATGCCCTGCCTCGGTGCCATGCAGACCATCATCAGCACAGGCAGAGAGCACAGTCAGCACCAGCACAGGTCTCCATCCAGGAAGCCTAAAAAGCACTGCACAGGATCAGAATCCACACCAGGTACACATCCTTCGAAAGAAAAATCCCCAAATCAGCACAGGTCAGGATCTCCAGCACAGGCCCGGATCTCCGGCACAGGCCCAGGGAGATCCACAGACTCTGGCACAGAGGCCCAAAACACTGCTGATCCCATCAATGCCTGAGGCCTTTGAAGCAGCTATGGCCCTCCTACAGTTTCCAATCCCTACTCTGCCCAGACTTTCAGCATCAAGAGGGAAACTGGCACTACTGTCCAAAGCCTGGCGCAGACCCCAGGCAGAGCCAGGTCCATCGGCACAGCAGGAGCTGCTGCGGGACCAGCAGTTGGGTAGTCTGCATCAGGATTGGGCCTCAACACCCTAATCTGCGCAACTCCTCCAGGGAGGATTGGTACAGCCACTACCTGCCGTGGGCCCATCAGTCCCCTCCGACTTGTTCCAGGGGCTCTCTGTTCAGCCAAAGAGCATCTGCCCCCTTGGCCTTGGGCTCCGAGCTGGAAGATGACAGGGCATACCTTTGGTTCTCCCCAGAGACCTCTTCCAATGACTGCTCACCAGTACCTTCACAAAAGTCACACAGTACCAGTCTCATTCACATTTGTCCAAGGGTTCTGCCACCCGACACCAGTGCCATTGCTCGTTGACACCACCAACACTAGCACTGGCACCTGCCCCAGCACACCCAGCCAGCAAGTGCAGGAGGAAGTGTTACTGGTCATCATCTCAGCACAGAGTCTTGGCAGCTCAGACACTGACACCACTGGCACCATTGCACCACTCCCTGCACAGCATCTCTCCAGTGCCAAAGCATAAGAGGGGATGCTCCCTGTGCACCACACATCATGGGGAATCCGACCAGTCCCCAGTATGGGAAAAAGTATCCCTGGCACAGACCATGGTACCACAAACCTTCAAGGATTGGTTGGCATAGTGGACCAAATGGGACCCCTGGGATTCCCCACATAAAGGCCTGACATCCCCGGGTCATTGAGACTGGGTGCATCTCAAGGAGTCTGGGATGTGGGAACATATGAGGACTCAGATGCAGGAGAGGGAACTTTGGGACACAGCAGGAATGACTCAAGGGTAATATCCTTCTCTTCACCTGACGAAGCGGCCTACCAGAGGTCCTTTTCACTAAGAGAGGACCCAAGGGCACATCAAGAACTGACTAAGTGCATGGCCACAAACCTTGACCTCTCGATCCAGGTGGTCAGAGAAGATTTTGACTCTCTCTTCGGTGTGGGTGATGCTGCCCCCCAGCCAGGGTGGTGGTCCCAATGCATGACAGGATGCTCAAGATCACTTGCACCTGGTGGCAGACACCATCATTGCTTCCCCGTGTGTCAAACGGCATGGAGAGGAAGTACCATGTCCCCACAGACAAGTTTGGCTTCCTGTTTAATCACCCTGCACCTGGGTCATTGACGTTGGACCTGGTTAACCAGTGGGAAAGACAAGGCCAACTTGCTGTTATTCCAGAAATAAGGATGCCAAAAAGCTGGATTTGTTCAGGCAAAAAATTTATTCCACCACATCCCTCCAGCTGCGCACAGCCAACCAATACGTGCTCATGGGCAGATATATCTTTAACTTGCGGGAGTTCAGTGAAAAGCTCATACAATCCAACCACTTGCTGGACTACAACACCCTTGCAAAGGAGGACCTCCTAGAGGCTTGTGTGATGCTCCTTTCCCCATGGGACACCACAGACATGACCAGCAGAGGTGTAGTGTCAGCAGTCACCATCTGCCAAGCCACATGGCTGCAAGGTTCAGGACTCTCCCCTCAGATGCAATAATCCATACAGAACCTCCCTTTTGAGGCTCCCTTGCTGTTTGCTGAGTCAAACAACATGAAACTGCACAGAATGAAGGACTCCTGTGCAACACTCAATTCCTTGGGGATGCAGATCCCCCAGATATCTAGCCAGTCCTTTTGACCCAACCAGCAACAGCCGCAGCAGCAGCAACAGTAACAGCAGCAACAGAAGCAGGGCCATCGCAATAGGCCCTTTCAATTGTCCCACTACCCCTATGGGAATGGAGACAGGAACAGAAATAGGGATAGAAGGGGCTCAAGACCCTAGGATGCAACTCAGTCCACCCAAAAGAGCACCAAGACCCACCCGTTTTCCCAAAGGCAGAGGGCTTGACTGTCACCTGAGGACCACCATAACCACCAGAATCCACCCCTGCCTCCTTTCAGAAATCACCTGGCCCCCTTCTGATGCCAGTGGGCCTAGATAAGCTCAGATCATTGGATTCTAGACACCACGTTACTAGGCTATACTGTCCAGTTCAGGACCAAGCCCCCCAAAAACAAATCACCCCCTCACTACCAGGACAGGGAGATACTGCTGGAGCTGGAATGTTAAAAGCTCCTAGGACTGAAGGCCATAGAACAAGTTCCCGCAAGAGAGAAAGGGAGGGGCTTTTACTCGTGCTACTTCCTGGTCCCAAAGGCAAGCAGGGGCTTGCAACCCATTTTAGATTTAAGAGCCCTGAACAAATGTTTAAGGAAAATAAAGTTGTGAATGGTTTCCCTATCTTAGATTATTCCTTCACTGGACCCAGGGGACTGGTTCACAGGCGTCGACTTAAAAGATGCCCATTTTCACAGCTCCATAAGGGAGAGCCACAGAAAGTTCCTCTGCTTTGTAGTGGGAGGAAAACACTTCCAATGCACAGCACTCCCCTTTGTTCTGTCACTAGCCCCAAGGGTGTTCATAAAGTGTATAGCAGCCGTAGCAGCCCACTTAAGGAAACAAGGGGTACAAATATTCCCATACCTGGATGACTGGTTAATAAGGGTAAGGTCCAAAATCCAGGTCCAGTGCAATGTTGGCTCCATCTGGAGACTGTGCACCAGACTAGGTCTCCTCATAAACCTAAAGAAATTGAAACTTACCCCAACAAGGAGAATAGAGTTTACAGGGGCACACCTGGACTCACTAAGCACAAGAGCCTTGTTACCCCATGCCAGATTTTAATCCATATCAAGACCATCATTTCAGAACTACACCATGCCTCACCACAACTGCAAAGTGATGCCTTCATTTACTAGGACACATGGCCATCTCCATCTATGTGATAAGAATGGTCTGCCTCCATATGAGACCCCTACAGGCATGGCTGACAACTGTGTTCCACCCCAAACACCATCCACTCAACTGAGTAGTCACCATTTCGAGGAGGGTCCTGGACACCCTGGCGATGTGGCAGGACCCAGCGTTTGCCTGCAAGGCAGTCCCTTTCGAAGCCCAAAACCTCTCCCTTACCTTGAGCACAGATGCATCAGACCTTGGCTGGGGAGCACACATCAGGGGTAGTCTGTCCACCCAAGGGACATGGTCGCAGGAGGACAGCCTCCTCCATAAAAATGTAAAAGAACTGAGGGCAATATACCCAACCTCTGGAGTCTTCGTGGACAAGATAAGGGGGGAAATGGTGCAGGTCCTAATGGACAATATGGCAGCCATGTTTTACCTAAACAAGCAGTGGGGAGCCCACTCACTGACAGTATGCAAGGTATCGTTCTCGCTATGGGAACTGGCTGTGAAGTTTGACTTCTACCCAGTAGCTGGTCACCTCCCAGAATGAACAACTGCCAAGTGGGCAAACTTAGTAGGCAATTCTTCCCCCAACACAAGTAGTCTCTACACACAAAAGTACTGACCACCCTTTTGGGGTCAGGGGGCACCACCCTCATAGACCTTTTCGCAACACAAACCAACCTCAAATGCATGCTATTTTGTTCACTCAGGGGCAGAGAAAGGGGCTCCCTTTCAGATGCCCTCCTGAGAAGCTGGAGGGGACTGCTATTTATGCCTTTGCCCAGACTCCCATGATCCACAGAGTCCTGTTAAAGATCAAGAGGGACCAAGCAGACATAATCCTGATAGCCCCGGTGTGGCCACACCAGCCTGGGTATAGCACCCTCCTCAACCTCTTGATAGCCCCACCCTAACACTTCTGTCCATCACGGGCCTACTAACACAGGACTCTGGTCAACTACAACACCAAGACCTGAGCTTACTGCACCTAATAGCATAGAGGCTGCATGGCTGAACCCCAATGAGCAAATATGCTTAAAGAGGGTCCAGAAGGTCCTGACTGACAGCAGAAAGCCCTCTACAAGGGCCATCTACAGGGCAAAGGGGAGCTTTTCCCTCTGGGCATGATAAAAGCAGGTGCCTCCAGAGTCCACCCTGATCCAGAAAATACTGGACTTCCTCCTGGAGCTAAAAGAGAATGGCCTAACACTTCCCTCTCTCAGGGTGCACCTAGCAGCGATTTCAGAGCTGCATGATACCTTTGAAAGGGTTGTCAAGGCTGCTTCCTGACTCTCTCACACTGAGTGCAGAAGATGGGGGCCTATAAAAGGCCTTAAACCCCACTGGCCTTAAAGACAGCAATTCCTGGCCTTGGAGAGGTATTTGCTGCCACCACCCAAATGCAAAAAACCTCTTGAAACCAGGAAGGCGCACTTGGGAATTCCTTCCTGTGAGGTACCCTGAATCACTTTTATTTCTCCCTCAGGAGAGGGATTGAAACCCAGCCAGGATATCAGCTGGACTGAGAAAGAACCACCTTTAGTAGCTGGCTGTGCAGTCTAAGGCTCATGCACACAAAACCTCTTGCCTTTTAGGACACAGAACTAGAACCTACTTTAAAAGAGTAAAATCTTTAATTAAAAAGAACAGATAAGAAACACAGAGAGTTGCTTCTCTGGGATTTAACTTAGGTAGTAACAGGGTAGTGGGAGGGGGTACATGTGCTCAGCACAGAGAACTCCAAAAACAAACCTCACTCTACATCCATAAGGTTCTTCAAGGGCCTGGAGAGAGACCATCCCCAAACCCAGAATCTGATCCCACAATGGGACCTCAGCCTAGTACTCAAGAGGCTCACAAAACCTCCGTATGAGCCCCTACACTCTTGTACACTACTAGTTTTATCATGGAAAGTGGCCTTGGTAGCTATCACATCAGCCAGAAGGGTTTCAGAGGTAAGAGCCCTATCCTCGGAACCCCTGTATATGGTGTTCTACTCCAACCTCATCCGGCCTTCTTGCCTAAGGTGGTGTCACCCTTCCATGTTAACCAAACTACTTGCCTCCCAAGGTTCTTCCTAGACTCTCAGGTTATGGGAAAACAGAGGAAATGGCCCACCCTCAACATCAGAAGGGCTTTTGCAACATACATGGAGGGAACCAGACCCTTCCACAGAACAACCCAGCTGTTTGTAGTAGTTGCTAAGTATATGAAGGACCAGGCAGTAATGACCCTACACATCTCATCCTGGATAACAAACTGTATCAAGGACTGCTACCACAGAGCAAATATTCCCCTCCCATGGAGAATCAAGGCACGCTCGACTAGAGTTCAAGCATCCTCCACAGCCTTCCTTGCTCAGGTGCCAGTCCAGGATATATGCAGAGCAGCAATGTGGTCATTGGTGCATACTTTTGCATCCCATTACATGATTATCCAGCAAACAAGGGACAATGCTGCCTTGGGCAGAGCTGCTCTATGAGTGGGCAAACCTTGATTCTGCCCTCTGTCCTAAATACAGCTTGTAAGTCACCCACATAGGAATGGATGCAAGCAGCACTTGAAGAAGAACGGAGGGTTACTTACGTCTAAACATCCTTCTTCAAGATGGGCTGCTCATATACATTCTGTAACCTCTCTTCGTCCCTGCTTTTCCGAGTTAGCGGAAAGAAGGGACTGAAGGGGGGCAGGGGCAGGGCCAGCTATATACTGTGCAGGTCAGAGGAGGCATTGGCCACTGACCCTATGGGGACAGGCTAGGGCAGAAAGTTTTCTGGACATCCATGCACAGCAGCATGCATGCATCTACACAGCAATGTATGCCAGCAGCCCATCTCAAAGAAAGGCGTTTATAGGTAAGTAACCCTCTGTTAACTTCAGTGGGCTTTGGATGAGGTCCTAAACTGGATATCCTGATTCAAAAATGGAAGCTTAAGCAATGTTTAAATAACACAAAAATATCTGACTAAACAAGGGATGTTAGTGAATATATAAAATGAGAAGTTGGTTGTGTCCTCTACTCTTATGAAGACTTGTGAGGCAGAAATACAAACAGGCTTTTGTATACAGCACTGAATTCTAATGATTGAAAGCTCTTACATTCACAATGTTATCATTACATATTTCTCACCCCCTATAAACATCTTTAACTATACATATAATTCTTCAGTTGACTTTTATGTTTATGTTAAATTACCACAGGAAATATAGTTGAAGGAAAAATAAAATGTTAACAACATAAAACAAACAGCATAAAGGAAGCCAGCAGATGTTTTCATTGAAGCTTTTGGCTTTAACACACACTGAAATGCCTGACAATTAAAATTAAGTTATTGAACTTCTCTTTCACCTTAATGTATTTTCTATACAGTTGTTATAACTAAAGTCATTGCAAAAAATTTATGTCTGCCACAGTGTCCCGTAAATCGCAGCATAAGTTAGTATAGCAAAATATGGCTTGGAGAACAATTAAACTTAACTTTGTTTCAAAATAAGAATTGGCTTCCTAATAAATTCCAAGACTGGAATTTTGTTCCTGTTGCTATTTCTCACTTTAGTCAATGCCAAGAGATTTTCTAACTTCAATAATTCACAAAAGAAAATGTTTTCAATGGGAAATATTTGTAAGTCGTGGCTCTTCATTAAACAACTGTTTGAAGAAGGTAAGGTTTCAAGGCTTGATTTTCTTTTACATGAAGGCCACCTTACACCCCTCTGGCAATGGGCATAAAGACTAATGTAACAGTTCCTCAGAATTGACCCATTTATACTTCTAGAGGGAAATCAGTTGGAGCAATGACAATTTATGTCAGCTGGAAATCTGCTCTTGATTTAAAGGGGACTTATTGTAACTAAGAATCAAGTTTAGAACATGTAGACAAATATATCCCTGACATTATTAAATGCTATTTCATGTTACATCACAATACAAATTTCAATATAGCTAGACTTTGAATGAAATACAGGAGAACACTCCACTTATAGTACTCATTTAAGCATAAGAAAATCTAAGTAGTATGAAAAACAGCTTGGGATCTTCAGTATACAGGGAATAAAAAAAACCCACACCCTGAAGCCAACATTTGTTACAGAAATTCTGCACAAAGTAATAAAACTTGATTTATTTTATGCCTCATGCTTCAAGCAAGTCATTCTTGTCCATACTCAGCTTATGCCCATAAGTGGGGGGGGGGTTGCTGCCCCACCCCTGCCTCAGTCCAGCCCCTAGGTTCAATCTGATCCTGGGGCTGAATTGGGTTCCCACTGCCATTGGTCCTGGCTCTCTCGCAGGGAGCCAGGGCTGGATCGGGCTCCTGCCGCTACCACCCCACTTCCTGGGCAGGGACCGGAGCTGACTCCTGCTGCTGCTACTGGCCAAGACCCAGGTCCCTGGTTGGGGAAATGTTCCAGCTCCTGTCACCACCAGGTTCCCGACTGGAGGCTGGGGCCAGACTCTGCCACCACCAACCTGCCCCCTCGCTGGATTGGCCTTCTGCCATTCCTAACTAGGGCTGCCCCAGGTCTCAGGGCACCCATGCTGATAAATGGGTAATTTTAACAACTCCTCCTCTTTCACCTGAATTTATAGGGACATAGGACTGGAAAAGACTTCCTCAGTCATTGAACTATTGCAGACAGTTCTGTCATATAATCCCATTGCCATATTCATCTCAAGCTCCATTTTAAAACTATTCATTTAGGTTGTTCACACCACTACTTTTCAAAGGCTATTGCAGAATCTCAGTCTTCTAATGCTTGGAAACTTGGCTTCTTCTGATTTCCATCTTAAATGTATTTATGACCAGGTTACGCCTATTTGCTCTTGTTCACCATTGCACATAGAGTCTTACTCTGCTCCCAGGGAAGTCAATGTCAGGACTCCCATTGGCTTCAACGGAAGTGGAACTGGGGCTATATTAATAATAGCTTTGAAATCAGTTTATAATAAAAGCAGTTTCTCTTATGGTGAACACTATAAATAGCTACAGATATGTCAAAGCACTACAGGTAATGAGAATAGTGTTGATGAAAACCCAGTGAAGCCCTAGCATAAGCAGTCAATTCCGAGTAACTCAGTAAGATCTTGTATGGTGACAAATTCCAGAGGAATAGCTATGTTAGTCTAGTTCTGCAAAACAAACAAGGAGTCATGCAGCACTTTTAAAGACCAACTAATTATTGATCTCATGTGCTCTCATGTGTATAATGCCACTCTATCAGATGCATGAAATGGAAACTACAATATGTAGGTGAATATATAAATGAAAAGAAAGGTAAGTCGCAAGGTCAGTTCAGACTTTTCCAGTAAAACAGGCAGGTTATTTTGATTCAAACAATGTGGAACAATAGATGAGGAGGTGAGAATGTGAATCACCTTTGGTAACGAGTTAGTCATTTCAGGTGTCTATTCAAATCTAGTCTGATTGTGTCAAATTTGCATATGAATCCTAGTTCTGCAGTTTCTCATTGAAGTCTGGTTCTAAAGTTTTTCTGTTGAAGAACTATAACTGTCACGTCTTTTACAGAATGTCCAGGGAGATTGAAGTACTCTCCAATTAGTTTTTGAATGTTACCATTCTTGATTTCTAATTTGTGCTCATTTATTCTTTTGCACAGAAACAGTTCAGATTGGCCAGTATGTAAGCAGGGGGCATTGTTAGCACATGATGGCATATATAACACTGGAAGATGTGAAAGTGAATGAGCCGCTGATGGAGTGGCTAATTTGATTATAGTCTATGATGGTGTTACTTGAGTAGGTATGTGGGTGGAACCGACAATGGACTTTGTTGCAGGTATAGGTACCTGCCTTAGTGTTTCTGTTTTATGATGTGTAGGTGCTTGTGAGTATTTGCTTAAGGTTGGGGGGTCTGTCTGAAAGTGAGGAGTGGTCTACCTTCCACAGTTTGAAAGAGTGAAGGATCAACTTGTAGGATAGACTGTAGATCCTTGATGTTGAGCTAGTGGTTTGACTTGGAGGCTGTAAGTGATGACCAGTGGCACTCTGTTTTCCTTATCAGTCTTGTACTGTACTAATAGATTTCTGTATACCTGTTTGGCTCTGTCAATCTGTTTTTCTCCACCTGGAGAGGTGAAAAAAAACAGATTGACATAGTAGTTGATTCATTATAACGTCCATACTCAGGAATAGCACTGAAGAGGCTCTCAAATACTAGAGAGAATTCAGTAGAGACTCTATAGTATTCTATAACCCACATATTACTCTGTTAAATTATACGTGTTAATTCAACAACTATATGAAAAAGTCAAAATTGTCTATTAATTCTACAGGATTTTAGGGCAAACTTTTATAGATCCCAATTGAATTTTTATAGAATCCTATTAGCTAAATCCATGTTCCATTCTTTAGGACTTCTTAAATGAGGCCTTTTACACCAGCTGTTAACCCTTCTAACGTTTGTCTCAATCTAAAACCTGTCTAGTAAAGTTAATAATCTGAAATACTTTGTCTAGTAAAGTTAATAGTTTGAAATATTTTAAACGTATTCTAAGTTATCTGGTATACATTTTAAGACATCCAGGGCCATCTCATGGTTTTAGTCAAGTACCATTAATTACATAATAAATGTGACATTGTCAGTTAAATACTATTTACTGGACAAGACAACTCCTGCTGAGTAGGGTTAGACAGAGATATCTTTAAGGGTCACCGTTACTAATGGGAAAACAATTTAATTAGACTATTAATGCTCAAGAGCATCATTTTGATTAAAACTCATTCTATCACAAAAAAAAGACTATAAAAAGTCTTTATAAGTAACCTTTCTGAAGGTGGAAATCATAACTGTCTCTTTTATCCACGTTTGCCCATGCCACGATATTAGACCACAGAGAATCATTTAAATACTCAAGTCAGCTCTATCTCTGAGGCACCTCTAGCCTATGAAAATACTGCTTTCTGTTCTTCATTCATAGACAATAAGTTTAAAATACTGCTAGGAAACAGGTAATCTAACAGCCATTAAATGTTTAAATTACGTAGCAATTTACAGATGACAAATGGTAGACAAATCTGTTAAGTACTTCGGTAACACCATAATTTGAAAGCCATCACTATTTGCATATCCGTAAAATGACATTATCAAACCTTTCCACAGTTCAGCAGAGCTAATGCATTCAAATCCAACACAGTAAATTTGTTAATACCATCAAATCCATGCTGTTGATTCAAACACTCCTATCTTCCATGGGCAAATGTTTACATCATCATTCCTTCTAAGATATTCTCATTTTATATAGCAAGTAACAGAAGCATCAGTGATTTTAGTCAATTCAATAAGCCAGACCATTGTATTTCATTCTCCACTAGTGAGTTAGCTATTAGGTAACTAGTAATTGCAGACTTTTGGGAATATTAATCTTACTTAAACCCTTATTCAAACAAAACTTCGAATGAGGTCAAATAAGAGTTACATGAATAAGGATCAGAGCATAGCTAACTGGGCATATAATTAAAATACATGCCTAGCCCAGTTAATGTTTTGTGAGATCATCATCTCCTTCTGTTTTACTTAAAAAAAAAAAAAAAAAAAGCTTTTTGCAAAGAAGGTGTTTAGCATCTACTTTTTTCCCTTCAACTTTGTTTTATGTTACTTTTAAGAGTTTTCCAAACTGTGGCAAGTTTACAGGAAGATAAAAATCACAAATGATTATCATTCTTTCCAATATATTTGTTTATGAGATCAAATCTCAGAGATTTTAGCACATCTTATGAAGCAAAATTATTGTACTTCATTCTCCACTGATGAATTAGTTAACTTGAGTGTTACCTTGGACTTTGCCCTCTACCTGTAGCTACACACGTATACTGTGTCCAAATCTAATTTATTCTTCCATAACATCTTTAAGATCCAACCTTTTTATCTCAGTCAAAACCATTAAAAGTCATCACCAGAATTTCATCATCTCCTATTGTGACTAATGCAAATCACTCCTTTCTGTATTTCCTGAAATCCACCTCACTGCAATAAATTCCATTAAATATACGCCTGCTAAAACAATCTTTCCAGTCTCTCATTCTGACTGGCTGCCACACTTCACTATCTCCCCTTCTGCATGGTATCACATACAAGTTTGTGGTCTTAATTTTTTAAAATCCTTCACAACTTTGACTCCTTTTACATTTCCTCTCATCCAGCCTGCTTCCCCAATAATGCCAGCTTCCTTTACACAACATTCAGCTTTTCTTACAATTACCTTAGAATATTCTTCAACACTCCATGGAACCCTCCCTGAATTAGGCAGAATTTAAAAGAAACTACTCATTCTTCATATTCCCTACTAGGGCCCATTCTATCTCAGAAACAGTCAACTGAAAATACTAGGTAGGTCAATGAAACACTATGATAAAAGCTTATGCTTTTTATAAATTTGTTATTCTTGAAAAATGCCAGTGACTCCTCATTTGTTTTGCTGAAATAGATTAACACAGCTACCCCTCTGGAATATGATACATGTCTTAGTTTTTCATTGCTAATATATTTTAAGAACAGGGGAATGGCCACACTGGGTCACACAAAGGATCATTTAGACCAATGTTCCCTCTAAGCTGAGCTGGTGCACTGCAGCACAGCCCACCACAGCCGCCAGAGTCCCTCCATAGAGCTCCCGTGGAGCAGGGAGTTTTCAAAACTCCTGCCCAGAGAAGCTGTAACCGAGCATGCCCAGAAAATCTGAGCATGCTCCGTAGAGCTTCTCCGGCCCCAGGAGCTGTGGCTGGGCCATGCGGCTCCAGCCACAAACTAAGTTTGTGGGGGCAGCCGGGTGGCAGGGAGTGGGCTTGCAGGGGGGCCGCCGGGAATGGGGGGGCAGCCGGGAGTGGGCTCGAAGGGGCCACCGGGAGCGAGGGGGGGGCAGCTGGGCCGCGGGGAGCAGGGGGAAGCCGCCGGGAGCGGGGAGCAGCCGCCGGGAGTGGGCCCACGAGGGCGGGGGGGCTGCCAGGACTGGGCCCACGGGGGCTAGGCGGCAGCTGGGAGCAGGGGGGGCAGCCAGGAGTGGGCCCGCAGGGGCGGGGGGGCTGGCAGGGGCCAGGAGTGGGGGGGCCGCCGGGAGCAGGCCCGCAGTGGGGGGCGGCAGCACGGCAAGCAACATGAGTTGTTCAGCTGCCAGCGCCTCTTAGAGGGAACATTGATTTAGACATATAGTTTTCCCGGAGTTGCTCAAACCAGATGCTTCAGAGGGAATGAACAGATCATGGCAATTTACTGAGTGATACACCCACTGTTGTTCATGTAACCCATATGCCTAAAAAGGAGCACACTCTTTTAGGGATCTCTTTTGGCTAGGTTACATTGCTGGGCAGATTGGAGCTGCCCAGAAACCAAAAGTTTCTGGAACTAGAATGTGGCAGCATATTGAGCATGCTCCACAAGTTTCTATTGTGCTGGTGTCAGATGCTTGGGAGAAGCCTGAGAGGAGCAGCCAGGAGAGGGGGAACCACAGAGACCTGCAGAGTCCATGTGCTCAGTGATTGAGTGAAAGGAGCTGAGCCAGGAGTGGATTGCAGGATATTTTCTCCCTGCTTTGGACTATTTTGCAAGGGAGTTTTCTCTTGTGGGACTGAGAGCTAGATAGCCAGTAAACAGACTGCGTGGTGCTGGTTGTACAGCAGAAAGAAAAAACTGCATGGCATTCATCTGAAGATTCCTGCAGCCAGAGAAGATGAAGATTGCATCTGTTTTGCATCCAAGCCTCAAGGACTTAGAGGAGGGGTCTCAAACAGATTGCCCATGGGCTGCATGCGGCCCCTAAAGCTATTTCCTGCAACCCTCAACGACACTATCGTTACCGATATTTGCAATATCATTGTATGAAAAGTTTTCAGTGGTATGGCCCTAGGGCTAATGTAGTAGTCCTCATGCAGCCCTTGTGTTGATTTAAGTTTGAGACCCCTGACTTAGGCTATGTCCACACATACATCATTATTTCGAAATAACCCTTTTCAAAATGAGTTATTTTGAAATAAAGTCCTTAATTTGAAATAAGTTAATTCGAATTAACAGTTTGTTAATTTGAATTAAGGGAAAGCCTGCTTTCGAAATACCAGTTGTTTCGAAATGGTTATTTCAAAACAAGGCCGTTTGGACATGTTGTTTTGAAACAACATGTCTGAACGCCATTGTTTCGAAACAACCATTTTGAAACAACGGCTATTTCGATTAGATGAGTGGTTTAATGGTTTTGAAATAATGGTGTGTCGTGTGGACATGCCACTTCTTATTTCGAAACCACCTCTGTTGTTTCAAAATAAGAAGCCTGTGTGGACATACCTTTAGAGACTGCAATTTAGATAAGGGTGATTCCACCTGAACTTTGGGACTCTTGGGTTTCTTCCTGTTTTGTTTAATTTCATTTTGGTTTCTTAGGATAAGGTTTGTTAAGTTAGTTAATAAAGTTTATTGTTACCTTTATTCTCAGTAGTATTTTAATGTGGATGGTAACTCTGAGCAGTCTTCATTATGAATCCCTTTTTCACTGAATCCTGGCTCTCCAGCTGCTTTCTTCAGAGGTTTACCTCTGTTAGACACTGGAGAGGGGCTATTGAATGAATTCTAGCGCACCCAAAGGTTACATTCAGTCTTAGCTTCCGGTCTGGGGCACCCAAAGTATCCCTGACCATATTGGCTAACAACCAGTAGTGAACGTCACCTCCACATACTCAACTAATTCTTTTGTAAACCCAGTTATATTTTTGACCTTCACAATATCCCCTGAGAACAATGTCCCCCTGCATGTTGTGTGAGGTAGTACTTCCTTCTGTTTGTCACAAACATGATGCTTATTAATTTCATAGCACGACTTCTGTTTCTGGTGTTGTGCAAAGGAGTAAACAACACTTGCTTTTTCACTTTCTCCACACCATGCATGATTTTGTAGACTATCACGTCTCTGTCATCTCTGTCCTAAAATGAACTGTTTCAGTCTTTTTAATCTGTCCTTCTATGGAAGCTATCCCAGACCCCCAGTCATTTTGATGCCTTTCTCTGTATATCTATTTTTACATATCCTACTGTATTGCTTTTTGAGATGGCGTGACAAGAACTGCATACAGTATTCAAGTTAGATGCATACCATGTATTCAGATACTGGCATTTTGACATTTTCTAACTGTCCACTCCCAATGGTTCCTAACATTATTAGCTTTTTAAACTGCCACTGCACTTTCAACAACTATTTCCAGAGTACTATCCACAGAGACTCCAAGATCTCTTTTTTGATTGGTAACAGCTAGCTCAGACCCCAACATTTTAGACTTATAGTTAGGAATGTGTTTGCTAATGTGCATTACTTTGAATTTGTCAACACTGAATTTCATCTGCCATTTTGTTGCGGTCAGTTTTGAGAGATACCCTTGTAATTCTTTGCAGTCAGTTTTGGACTTAACTCTTGTCACTAATTTCATATCATTTGAAAACTGTGCCATCATTTAGCCTTTTTCCCCTAATCATTTATGAATATGTTGTATGGCATTTGTCCATGTGTGCCACTTAGGACTAAATCAAAGATTGTCTTTGCCTTGCCAATTCCAAGGCTAGATGCTCCAAGAAGCAGTAAATAACAGTGTCTAGAAACAATCTCTCTGCATCCCATACTGAGGTGATAGATTCCCAGTCCACTTGGAGAATAATTGAAATCTCTTTCTGATCTACCTGAGCATTTTACAATCATCACCACCATTCTAATCATGTTGTCAGAAGTGTATTACTACTGCTACACTCTTCTCATTCATGCATCCAATTTCTGTCTATGGAGGCGCTATGGCACTGTTTGGTTCACTGTTTGGTTCAATTTTTACTATATTTGACTCTGTTTTCTTTCACATATAGTGCTATTGCTTTACCATTGCAACCTACTCTGTCATTTCTATATACTTTTTACCCATGTATTACCAGGCTCCACTGTCATCATTCCACCAAGTTTCAGTAATACCTGTTATATCAATATTTTCATTTAATACCACATTCTTAAGTTCATCCATTATAGGATTTAGACTTCTCACATTTGTACACAAGCACGTATAAAATTCTCAGTATTTAGTTACCTGTCTTCATGTGATGTAAATGAATGGGATTCTTTTTTTTTTATTTGAGTGTTCTTCTTCAACTCCTTCCTGTAGTTTATCAACTTTTATCCTCTTCTCTTTACTAGAATATCCTCTTTAATAATTCCTCCCCTAAAGAAGGTGTCTGTCTGAACCATGAGCTCTTCCATACCTCCAATTATTCTCCCATCACTTAGTTTAAAAATGCTCTGACCTTTTAATTTTACATGCCAGCAGTCTAGTTCCCTTTTGGTTTAGAGGGAGCCTATCCTTCCTGTAGAGGTTCTCTAGCTCCTATTAAAAGTTCTTTAGCTCCTATTAAACTTAAATCCCTCCTCCTAATGCCAGGGTTTTTTCCCACATGCACATCGGGACCTTCCAGTTCTCTCTGGTCTTGCATGTGGAACTGGAAGCATTTCAGGGTATTCTACCATGGAAGTCCTAGATTTTAGTCTCTTACCGAGTAACCTAAATTTCACCTCAAGGACCTCTTTCTTATCTTTCCCAATGTCTGTGGTATCTACACATATCCCAATCACTAGATCTTCCTCAGTACATAAATTTGTCCTTTCCCAACTTTTCCTATATTGTAGTCTTTCAAGTATAACTGATCACCTAGTAAGATAACATGAAAACTCACATAAAGAAACAAATACTTGTAAATATTATATGTGAATTCAGACCAGGTCTAAACTTTCTTTTGAGACATTCTGACCCAGGCTTTCAGATCATTATACAATACAAAACAATTTCTGTGTTTTAATCCAGATCCCACACTCAATTCTCCCAAGGTTCTGGAATAGTCAAGTACCCACTTTTGGTTTCAGCCCTTCTCTATTAAATATATAATAGACACACATTTGTATAAATGGATTTTGGGTAAGAAACAATCATCCTGAAGTCACATTTCCAGCTGTCTAAAGTTTACAGGTGATGAGAAGCTCACTTGTCTCTTTATCCTTAGATGACTACATCCTGGTTCTGTATTCCTGTGGTCCAGATATTGCTCCCAGTGAAGTTAATGGGAGTTTTGCTAGTTACGAAAATGAAATCTTCATTAGCCCATATGTCTGAGCTTATTTAACTTACTTTCCCCCAAAAAATAAAATAAAATAAAATAAATAAATAGAATAAAAAACCACCATGCCACCATGGTCGTCTTTGATGAATAAAGGAATGCCATTTAGCTTTCTCTGTCTCTGACACTTTTCAAAGCTCTCCACTTTCTACTCATCTGACATCTTTCCACCTTTTAATAGTTAAGTCAGTTCCAAATACTGAAAAGAATTGTAAATGCTTCTGGAGATTCTCCTTGTTTGTTGCCTATCCAAAAAGAACGTCTCTAGGCCTATTTCAAAAGAAAAGCAACCATAATCCATTGAACTGTACAGCAAGCATTCTCCAGTAGAAAAGAAGCTACTATATTAGCAGGCAATTAAAATGTTCCGATCTGTTCCATATTCCATTCACATGTAGATACTTAAACAGCTGCCAGATAGCAGGTGGTTTGTAAATCATTATCCTTTCAAATTACACCACTGATGGCATGTGTGAAATGACTGAAAAATTACATGTTTAGCACTTTTCCATTCTGCACCATTAAAATAAAATAAATTGCTGCAATGCATTATCTCAAGCTTGTAAGTCATCACACTCCAGCAAATATGTATTTCCCCCCTTTTCACTATAACTTCTGCTAGAGGTTCCTCATCCCTAAACACATGATGATAAAACCTGTGGAATCTGACTGTTTTGACACATTGCTGTATATACTCAGAGTGGAAAGTGTTAACCAACCCAAAGTACAGAAGTTGCCACAAGCTCTAGCTATAAAATGAACACAAACGATTAATTTGGAACAACTGATCAACTCTTTGAACAGTGCTTACAGACAAGAGATATAGTCTATAGAGATAAAAGTGATACAGGACCATAGCAAAGCCAGAGATGGCCAAGTGTGACCTGTCTGTTCTTAGAATATGGTAGTCACCTGAAAAATGCCACAGTCAGGGCAGGCTGCAAAAAGGAAAGCAAGTTCTCCCAGCATTGTTTGGTGACCCTGAAATCAGGCTTCCAACCAGCAAACAAACAATGCTTCTGATCCCCTGCTGCAACAAAATATACTCAGCCCCCTCCACTGCATTTCCAGCTCTGGCCTCCAATTAGCCACTGGGTCTAGTAAAGAGATAAACTACTTAAAACTCCATGCACTTTACCAGAATGGCTCTCTTGACCCTAAAGGATCAGCTACATTAGCAGATCAATATAATTTTGGATCTTCCCCAAAATACTAAAGGATTGGCTGGTAGCATGGTAACTAAAACTAAAGGTTTATTATAAAAGGAAACAAACTATAAGAGAACTGTTAAAGGGTTAAAATAATCACATACATATAGCTGATTTGATAGTCCATATATACAGGGATTAACACAAGAGGTATGCAAGCATTCATGTGCAGCCAATATTTAAAATGTGAATTTTAAAGTGAGCAGACACACATCTATGTGTATTGGGGAACCTGCATACCTACACGTAGGAGGCTATGTAGGCCTGGGGCCCCTGGCCACTCTGGGTAACAGGGATGAGCACTCCCCTGCCTTGCTCAGCTCTGTGCAGAGACAGACTGTGGTCACTCTGCCCCTCCACACCCTTGCCCATTTCCCATCTTCCTGCCAGGACCCAGCTGAAGTGGGTTGCACTCCCCTGCCCAGCCCCAGCTCCACACTGGGATTGGGCTGCAGCTCCTCTGCTCCCCTGCCTGAACCCGGACCCAGCATTGGGTCTCTCACTCCCCCAACCTGGCTCCACACTGGGACAGGGCTGTGGGGTCACATACCCTGTGCCCAGCACACCTTGAGTACTAACACATTTCTACTGGGGAAAAATTATGTAACAACCCCTGCATATACATCAGGTTTTCAGTCCTTTGTGTCACAGCTTCAGTTGTTAGAAACCAGTCCAGGGAAATGAAAACAAAATAGTCCATATATGGTATTTGTTCTAATTCTTCCATGAGAATTAGCAGGGTGATTCCAGGACAGTGCCGGCTGGGATCTCAATCTTATGCTCCAAGCTTTCCTTGAGAAGCTTGGACAGATGTGAGATGAAAGGATTATCCTCAAAGCTTTCTTTATAGTTATAGCAAGGTGGGCATTTGCGGGTAATTTCCTCATGAGGGCTTTAATGACAACAATGCTGATGCTTAGCCTTTATTCAACAGGTTCTTCAGATGGAACAGTCAGCAAATAACCATGTAAGTCGTCAGGACAGTTCAGATACTTTCTTGAGGGCAGCATAGTAATGTATATTGTCCTTTGAAGTAAAACCTTCAACCCTGCCCCCCAGGCACCACAGATAATTAACTGCATTATAACAGTTAGACAATTTACATGTTACAAAGGAGTAGCCATGTTAGTTTAGTTCAATGCAAAAAAAGAAGGAGTTAACTGGCACTTTTAAAGACTAACAAATTTATCTCACAAACTTTCACGGGAAAAAATCCCACTTCATCAGAGACTTGAAGATGAAGAAGAACAGATGAATGGGAGGAAAATAAATGTAGAGAAAGGTAAGTCATAGTATCAGGGCAGACGGGTACAGGAAATCAATGCAGTTGTTTAGATTCACCAGTGGACAACAGCACAAATGAGGAAGATGAAGGAAAAAGGAAAGCAAAATTAGCTGTTGTAATGGGAAAAGAAACCATAGTCTCTATTTAGCTTTAACCTGACAGTGCCAATATGCATATGAATTCGAAATCCAGTTTCCCTTTGAAGTTTTGCTTTGTTATCCATTTGCCTAAGTACTATTAGGTAGTATTAACATATGATTGATAGAGTGATCAGGAATATTGATGTGTTCCCCTATTGGTTTTTTAATGTTATTTGTGTCCATTTATTCTTTTGAACAGAGATAGTTCTGTTTGTTCAGTGTCTAAGGTGGGAAAGGGAGCATTTCTGGCACATAGAATCATAAAACCTGAAAGGGATCACGAAAGGTCATTGGGTCCAATTCCCTGCACTCATGACAGGACCAAGTACCCTCTTAAACCATCCCTGACAGGTGCTTGTCTAAACTGTTCTTAAAAACCTCTGGTGATGGAGATTTCACAACCCGCCTCAACAACTTATTCCAGTGGTTAATAATCCTGACAGTCCAACCAAAACCTCCCTTGCCATAATTTAATCCCATTGCTTCTTGTCCTATCATTGGCTGTTAAGAACATCATAATGGCATAAATCACACTGGGGGATGAGCAGGTGAATGAGGCCTTGAGGAAGTAGCTGGATTGATTAGGTCCTATGATGGTGTCTTTTGTGCAGATATGTTGACAAAGTTGGCAGTGTGATTTGTTACAAGGAAAGGTGCCTGCTTTAATGTTTCTTTTGTTAGGTCAGGTTATTTATGTTGCTGGTGAGTGTCCGTTTAAGGTTGGGGAGCTATCTGAAGTGAGGAGAGGTCTGCCACCCAAGGCATACATTGTTACATGAAAGGTCAATTTAGATGTTAATGTTCCCTTTTGACCTCTTCATGAAACAGAACAACAGACAAGGAAAACAGTTGTTCACCTCTACCAAGAGAGATGTAAGCATTATCAAATAACCACCAACATTATATTTGCATATCAATGCTCTTCTCCGCTTCTCAGATTACCATTGTGTTTGCCTATAATATGTTTTTAAAGGTCAGATTTGGGCTATGTACTTGCAAAGTTGTTCAGCCTCTTCAAGCCTAGCACACAGCAGGCCTTTAGCAAAAACAACTTATTAAACAAAAAGCATAATTAGAACCATAATTCTGTTTTATCCCTGAAGTGGTTGATACCTATGGGCTTCAGATGTCATTGAAAGTATGTGTGAACCCTGTGGTATTTTGAGTTTTATGAAAATTTCAAGCTATGCCTTTGGTTTATAGAGTTGACTTTGCATAGCTGCTGTTCAGCACAATGGTTCAAGTTTTCAAAGAAAGCTCAGTGGGTTGCGTGTTTGGGGTTGGTTTGTTTTTTTTTAAACATTTGGTGTAAGTGTCACATGGGAAATCATCCTTAAGCAGCTGCTCGATAATTTGCCAGGTACACACTATCCTCAAAATTATGTTGACAGTGGTGTGGGTCAAATGGCTGAAACTGATTGGTGTGATGTGCTTTTGAAAATCTGGCCTTTATTCACATGCCGGGACTCCAAGCATTTTGAAATTTGGCCCTCTGTCTCCTTAATCACGTGATGCATGCGCTTGGAACATACACTTGAAGCAGCTAGAGCAGGGGTCTGAAACACACAGGCCATGGGCCGCATGCAGCTTCAAAAGATATTTCCTGTGGCCTGCAATGACAGTATTGTTACTGATATTTGCAATACCATATGAAAAGGTTTCAATGGTGCAGCCCCGTATTGGTCCTCATGTGGCCCTCATGATGATTTGAGTTTGAGACCCCTGAGCTAGCGACTTCCCTTGATTTGAGCTTCAGCCAGACGAAACAGCCAGTTGCCATTAGTTGGGAGACTAAGAACAATATTTTGGTATGTCTGTTGTTTTGAAAGAAAGAATAGATTTCTCACTCCTAGTGGGGCCTGATGGCTTAGAAATCTGGTGTTCGTCTCGCATAAATACACAGAAGAGGGGAGGACCCAACATGGCTGATGTGGAATTGCCTTGCCAGAAAGTAATCTAAATGAGCAAGGGTCTTTAAGTACAGGGATCTGACCTTCTTTGGTATCAGAATTAAGCAGTGGATGTAGAGAGCTCATACTATTAGATCTCAAACCAGCAATCAACAGTTTGGCCAGTTTATTTTCATATTAGGAAAATTTACTGAATTGCATACACTATGGAAGTCGTGTTTTGATTTGTTTTTTAATGCCATACTAATTATTAATCTAAGTGATTTAAACTGACTATTGGTTTTGTACTGTTCTTATCTCCAGATCTGTTTTCTGAAGGTATTACTATTCCACTCCAATACTGCATCCACAGGATTTTAAAAGTTTACAAAACCCAGTAGAGCAACAAATCTGTGATTTGAATTACCTAGGAGTGATCTCATAATGCTCCTAAGTATTGGCAAATAGATTTTTTTTTTTTTTTTAGTTTAGTGACCTGCCAGGGGAACAAATATGAAGTATAGCAATGAAAAAAAATTCAGTGGGGAACTGACAGTAAACAAGCATTAATCACTGAAAGAGAGTTTTCTTCAGTGCAGCCTGAAGTACTATACAATACTAAGTTGTTTCTGTCACAGTATCTAACTCAAGCATCTTGGTCAGATGATTTAATTTAGCAGAGAGAGCATCTTTATACCCAAGAAGGTAGAAACACCCTTAACACTTTCTGAGGAACTCCTATAGACCTCACAATGAGCTCAAATATCCTGGCAGCATCATTTATCTCAACTATAATTTTACTAGAGACCATCCCTAATAGCCCTCATTCCATATCATTGAAAAGCAACACAAGATCTTTATTTCATTTTCTTTAATCAGGAAGTTCTTTTCACGTACTGCCAGTTAATATTTAGTCTAAATTAAGAGCTCCATTAAAGATCTCAGATGACTACACTTAACAGAGCTTGAACAGTTGAAAGGCAAATAAATTCAAAATTGATGTAATAAAGCCTGAAAGAGCACTTTTTTCTCCTAAATATTTCAAAGCTTTTTTTATTTTTAATCATCATTAAGGAAGTCTGATCCAAAGCCTAGTAAAATAAATGGAAGCCTTTTGATGGGCTGAATTAGACCCACAGAATTACTAATCTTGGTTTAGCTGGATCAGTGTATTAATGGAATTGTTTGACTTGAAGGCAAAACACATACATGCATAGGAAATTATCTATGTCTCTGATTTTTAAAAATATTTACAATTTTTGAACACAAGTTCTCAGATAAACTTAAAAATGAAAGTTAGTTGTGCATTTTATGCCATTCGGAGACATTTTTCAGTTTGGTTGTTGCTCTCAAATCACTTTCAAATGAGAAGGTTAGTCGTCTATTTTGGTATTTGCACAATATCCCAGCATGGAATCTGCAATCTGTTGGATTGGTTTTTCTTTCTATACAGTTTATCTCATGAGTGTTCAAACATATTTAAAATGCCATACGACAGATGCATGTGGACCTGAACCACACCACCTAGATGCTACATATAACCATCTAGCAATAGCACCTCCATCAGTGATCTTATCAAATATCAGCCGATAAAACAGGTTGGGCTGGATGAGAGTGTTTGAACAGGAAACTCCATGAAAAACCTAAGTGCTAGCGAGTGATATAATACAGTAGGCGACTGTGATGAGGCTGGCCTATCCCACACTCCAGTGCACTCTATGGGCAGCAGAAGCCCCCCACACCCCAACTCTGCTGGGCATCCTCCAGATGCTACCCCAGTATAAGAGAGACAGCACAGCTCATTTGGGGCTGACCAGCAAGGAGGAAGGACACCCACTGGAGGCTCCTGACCACAAGCTGCTTCGGCCCCCAGCCTGCGAGCAGGAGTGACCCTGGAGGTCTCACTGAGGAGCAGTGATGACCAGGGAACTAATTAGAGACAGATGCCAAGCAGGCCGTGGCTGCCAAAAGCCTGTGAGAGGCCCTCCCCAACAGCATAAGCAGCAGCCCAGGGGGACTGGCAGGGAGGATGAGAAGAAGAACTGAGTCAGTGCGTTTCAGCCTGGATCCCTTCTGACATAGTGTTACCCCACCCCCAACATCTATTTGGGCCCTGGGCTGGGGCTCAGAGGAGCAATAGGGCCTTAGCCCCTCTACCCAGGCACTGCAACCTCTACGGACAGCTGGGATTCCCCATTGACTCTGAGGTCACTAGGCCCTGCTGCCCTGACCCAAGGGCCTTATACTGACTCTGGCATCTAGGCGGTGCCACCCCGAACCCAAGAGTATTGCATTGACTCTGTAGCCACTAGACTGCTCCTGACCCAAAAAACACACAGTGACTGTTATTGACCTTTTATTGACTCTGTAGCCACTAGATTGTGCTGCCCTGACCCAAGGGGTACCTAGTGGCTCCGTTATTGACTCTGTAGCCAATAGGTTGTGTTGCCCAGATACAGATTATTAAAAGGGTCACGGTAGCACTCTCCCTGCTCATGCCCTTTGTATTTTCCCCTCAATAGGTGCCAATGAGGGCTTACCCTGAGAGTCAAGTTTAAACTCATATCCAAGAATGCTGGCTCAGGATACTGTTGTAGGGTATTATATCATACCGGAGATATTGCTGGAGGTGGCATGCATTAGGTGAGATTTCTTCTGTCAATCCATGAGACAAACAGCAGCCCTCTTCATAACAACATGGGTCTTATACCCAGTATCCTAGCCAAATTCCATTGTGGATAGTCAGTCTACCCCTAAATCTTTCCTCTGCCCATCAGTGGATGTGAAATTCTTCCTTTTCTGGCCCAAATTATTGCTCAGTGTTGTTGAACTCTCTTAAGGAGTTGTGACCTCAGTGTGTCAGGAGGTCAATACGAGATAAAGTTGTTTACACAACAGATTCTGGGTAAATTTTTCAAAAACTTTTAAATTCTATTTTAAAATATGATGTAAGCTTTTAGGAGCATAAGTGCCAGATTTTAAAAAATATTCAGGCACCTAAGGGTGCAGAAGATGCCTACTGAGATATTCAGAAGAACCTGACTTTTTGAAATCTGACCTTTAAGCACTTTTGAAAGTGAGATTTAAGAATCTAATTCTCTCAGGTGCTTTAGAAAGTTTTTACCCTTTTTGTAGGCTGCAAACCACTTTACATTGAAAGGTATATGTAAAGGTAGGGTGCATCTTTTTTATTATTAAAAGGACAACAGTTGTTACTTCAATAAAAAATGTTGCCAGTTTAAGTTTTACAAATTAAGATTAAATTTCTAATAACTAGATTTGAGAGAGCAGGAAGTAGGCTTCAGTGGTTAGGGCACTAGCATAGAATGTAAGATTTGGTTCAAATTCTTGCTCTACCATTGACTTCCTATATGACTGTGCACAAGTCACCTAGCCTTTCTATGCCTCAGTTCCCCGTCAATAAAATGGGGAAAATAATGCTTCCCTGTTTTAAAGGGATGTTGTGATGATAAATACATCAAAGACTGTGAAGCACTTTAAAATCTCCTGATGAAATGTGCTATATAAGGAATAAGCATTATTTTATTATTAGTGTTTTGACAAATATTAAGCCTTAGTATGTCAAATCTCTTCCTGTGGAGTGGAAGAAGAAATGATGTGAAAGGGAAGGTAGGAGAATAAGAATACAGTATGCAAGTAAAACAGTGGCCCACAGACTTGAGTAATTTGAGATTCAAAATAATTATCATGCATGTCTGATTTATGACAGAAGCAGGTGTAACATTTATATACTGTAATATCTGCCTACAGCAGAATTGTGCCAGTGAATAAGCACTATCAATAAATCTATATTTCTAACAGAGCCCATCTTTTCGCTACTGGTGTCATGCTTGTTACTCCAAGATCATGGACTTTAATACGATTCCCTATTTTTGAAGCTACATTTGAGTCCTTTCTATTCAGTCTTCCAGAGCTGTTCACTGTTATCTGATGCTCATTCTGTAGAGAGCAACCTTTTACTTAGGTGCAGTTGAATCTGTGGGACAAATAAAACTGAAATGAAACCTACAGCCTTTGCAGAGAAATCTCTCTCTTAATATATCATTCAGGCTCTGTCCTTGTGCAGTGTCAAAAAGCCAGCTATTAAGATTAAAACTTAACTTATGAAAGAGAAAACATTCTTTACTACTAAGAAACAAAGAGCAACTACAGTTGTCATCCATGATCTTGCATCTTAAAGGATGGTCATGTTGCAATGGCATCATAATAGCAGGGTAGAATTAAGGGGCTTTGGGCCACCTACCACTGTGGGCTCCTTTACCCAATCTGGGATCTCAGCCTCCCACCACCATGGAGTCCCGGACACCTATCAAAGTGACCTGCTCCAACTGGTCTGCCCCTGGGCATGGGGCTGTCTGGTATGCAGTGCAGCCTCTTGTGCAGCCTTCAAGGGACCGAGGCCCTGGAAAGCTGTGCCGGAGGCCATACTTCCCGGTCCCGCCCCTGGAGTGGAGCAAATGTGTGTCAGCCCACCCCACCCGCAACATGGACCAGCCAGCCCAGGGGTGGGGCAAGACTGCTGCAGAGCCTGTCCTTTGGCCCCAAAGCCCTGCCCACTCCGGCACCCCTCAGACCGCACCAGTGCTCTGGGGGCTGAGTGGAGTGGCAAAGGCTGCCAGGATCACGCAGGGGCCTTAGAGGCTGAAGCCTGGGGCCGCACTTTAGGCAAGGGCCTGGGGCTTCAGTCCCTATAGCCACTGCATTGATCCAGCCCTGCATGATGGAATATTTTAGTCCTGCTCAATGATACAGGCTTGCTTTTAATGAGCTAACTCATGCTCTGAGTTTCACACTCATACAAGTTTCCCAAAAAGCATTAAAATCAGGAAGAGCACAACCCCCCTTCGTCCATTAAAAGTAGAGGGGGAACTTCCTATTTCTCTCTACCCCTGGTTTGGGGGAGACCATCTTTCCAACAGCTTCTGCCTTCTCTATATCCTTAATGACTAGTGAATCTGAGGATTCAGTGGGAAGGAAATTAATTGGGAGCAGTAAGCAGAGCTGGTGTTTAACGAAAAGTTAAGGCTCCTAGACTTTCTACTAATACTTTCCAGACTACTTCCTGCTGGTTGTAGGGTTAAGACCATCTGACACTTGATTCAGTCAAGGTAATGGGAATTAAGTCAGTAAAGATAAAACACTGTTGTGCAGTAGCAGCTACCCATACAAGTGTAAAAAATGCAAGGATTCTTGTGGCACTTAAAGACTACTGTATATACTCGGGTACAAGCCAATCTGGTCATAAGCTGACACCCCCCCTGGTTCTGATCCCCAAAAAAGGAGCTAAAATTGCTGATGCGGGCATAGGCCAAGGTCCCATTTTGGCCTTGGCCTCTAACCCCCCACCCACTGCTGCTGGCTTCCTCTGGAGTTTCTGACAGCTTCCCTACCACAAAATCTCTGCTGCTGCTTTTCCCTTACCCCCCTGCTGTCCATTCCTCATTCCTGCCCTCCTGCTCTGCCCTTTCCTCACTTCTCAGTTTCCTCACTGTTGCCCCCTGCTCCGCCCTTTCCTCACTGTTGCCCCCCTGCTACTCCTTTTGCCCCCTGCTCTGCCCTTTCCTCACTGCTGCCCCCTGGCTCGTCACTGCCACCCCCCTGCTCCCTCCTCAGTTCTGTTGCTCCCCTGTTCCCCAACCACTGCTGCCGCTCTTCCCAGCCTGCCAGGCACACACACCCCCAAATCCCTGGTCCCTGCTGCTGCTTCCCTGGGCTCCCCAAAAACCCTGGGTCCTCCTGCTGCTCCCCGGACTCACCGACTGCCCCCTAAATGCCTGAGCCCTGCTGCCCCTTCCCTGGTCTCCCTGACCCCCCCCTCAAAACCCTCCTGGCCGTCCCATCACTTTCCCCAACTCCCCAAACCCCTCCCCAACCCCCAGTCCCTGCCACCCCTTCCCTGGACTCCCTGACCCCCCCCAATGTCTAGGCCAACCCCCCCCAACCCCTTACTTGGCTGCTCCAGACAGTGGGGTCCCCTCCTTCCGCGAGCCCCAGCCCCAGCCAACCGCCCAAGATGGCCGCATGGCAACAGTGGGGCTCCAGCCTGCCACATGGTCAGGGAAAGAGCTGGCTGGGGCTGTCTACAGTATTCACCCGAGTATAAGCCGAGTGCCTGTTTTGAAGCCAATTTTCAGGCACAAAATTCTTGGCTTATACGTGATGATATACGGTAAGATTTATTTATCGCATGAGCTTTCATGGGAGAATATCCCACTTCATCAGATGCTTTGATGAGGAAGAACTTGCAGCATTGGATGAAAATATCCAGTGCTGTAAGTTCTCCCTCATCAAAGCATCTGATGAAGTGGGATATTCTCCCATGAAAGCTCATGCGATAAATAAATTTGTTAATCTTTAAGAGCCACAAGACTCCTTTTTTTTTTTTTGCTTTACTAGACCAACACAACTGCCCCTTTGGAACCATAAAAGTATGACTATGATGTGGCCGCAAAAATTAACATCGTTTGCCTTAAATATAATGGCTGAGCACAGCACTTGCCAAGATCTGAAGCCAGTGAAAAATAAGAGGACAAGCTCAAGTTTTACTCCCCCCAACCACACCACACAAAAACAATTCTGACCTACAGAAAAGTTACAAATCTGAAAAGAACGTGCCACCACACTTTGGAGCATTCACATCTGGTTCCCAAATTGCACTATTTGTCGTGAGATGGATGAGAGTTCTGAGACAACATCTTGCATTCAAACGAATAATAATGATTAGCAATTAATTAATCCCAGACCCGAGGCAGGTTACATCTGGAGCCAATTTTTATGATTTAGTCATTTTTTTAAAAACTGAATACGACTGACGTTCATCGTATTTATTCAGAAGAGTGAAGGTGCCCTGATGGATTTATAGATAAATGCTTCAGTAATTAAAACTGCATTAGGTAAATGATAATCATGGATTCTATAAATTACTTCATCAACTTTAAATGAGATAAAGTAACTGAAAAATCCAAATCAAGAGTGACACACTTCCCAAACAGAATAACCTTGCAAAACCAGGCTATAATACATTTAAAAACAAAAGCCACCTATCTGAAATGACACCTTTTGAAAAGTGTGGAGTGGCAAAAGAGAATTTAATTTAAAATTCTCAGTCTATAAGTAGAAAGCAAACATTGAAAAATAATCACATTTGATGATTGAAATAAATGGATATAAGAGCATGTGAGTCTAATTATGAAGCACAGGTACTAAATATCATGTTATGTTTCAATGGTTTTATGTGCTATGTCTAATATGAATTTTATGATGTACACTAATAAATGTAGGATACTATGTCCTGATTTTTAATAAAATATAGTATCTTATAGTGGCAATTTACTTTGGCTAATAAAAAATTACATCTGGGGACAAGGTTAAGACTAAGTTTAAAAAGTAACTTTAGAAACAATCTAGTTTTTGCTCTAACACTTTCATAAATCCACGTTCCACTCTTTAATCTGTTTTAACGTACTGCACTTCTTTTCCTATAAAGTTAATGGCGGTGAGCTTTATGTAACAATTGAAGGCCTAATTAAATACAAGGACACCGCCCCTTCATATCACTCCTTAACAATCATGACTTTCTTAATACCAACAAAATCCTGTCATAGCTGATCATGGATAGGCATGTGGTAATCTCTAACTGTGCCCTTTTTCCTTCTTTCTGTCTCTACCACTCCACCCCCACCTACACAGTCCCTTATTCTTACTAAACTAACTGCCCAATTCTGCTCATTCTCACCAACAATTAGTTTGTGTCAGCTGGTACAATGAGTGCAGTGCTGTTGATCCCCAATTGTGTCCTTTTTTTTTTTTTTTTTTTAAACTGCCACAAAACAGGGAACACAAGTCAGTGCCAATAATCAGTGCAGTAATTTATTCATATCTTGTATTCTATTTTAGATATTTATGTGGATGGTCCCCATTACTATAGCATTGAACCACTGAACCCCTTTGCTTACTAAATACTTATTCTCACTGCATGCCTTTGAGGTAGGGAAGTATTATTATACCCATTTTACAGATGAGAAATTGCAACCCAGAAAGATGAAGCAACTTGCATAAGATCTCACAGGGCAGGAACACAAACTCATGAATCCCAAGTTCTAGGTTACTGCCCTAAGTGAGGGACAGTCTTTTGTCTCAACCTTTTATCCATTCTTGTATCTTTTACACTAAGTACTTAAGCAGGAATTGTCTTCTCAGCTATACTTTTACAGCACCCAGCCTAACACGGTTTAGTTCTGAAGCCATGGAGCAATGCCAGATTTGCCACTTAAGGATCTAGCCTTCAGTGTCTAACACAATTGTAGTCTCAATGGATTCCCAGAAGAGTAATTCATCATAATGGAGCAGGAATCACAATGTATTTCATTGGTAGAAACAAGTATTTGATTCTGATTACGTTAAAAAAAATAAACAAACTGGGTATTTTGTTTAGTTTATGGGGATTTTTGAAAGGGGTGTGTGGAGAGGGACTTATAAAAAACATCTCTATAAACCATACCAAAGGCAGGTGTCAAGTTAGTGTTATAAACTGTTCACTCTCTTTTTTTTCCTGTTTGACAGTTTCATTTACTAAAGTCAGACTGAGGCTCTTATTTCTGGAAGGATTGTACAAATTCTTTTTGTGAACCAAATACAAGGAAGATCTCTACAAAGTGAGGAGCTGTCAAGAAGCAACAACTGCAGAAGCTCCCAGGTGCTTACTGGAGAATGTAGCTAGCCAGAGATAAATCTATCAAAACTGCTCTAGACCCCTACGCCAAAGAGATCAGGCAATTTACAGCAGAAAGTCTTACTTATAAGTGAAGCATGACAATGATAATGTGCACCAGGAACCCAGAGGTGATAGATGACACTTCCATTTTGCTGATAAAGGAAACAGTCATAGCTTTATTATTATTTGCTGAAGGTTAAAATCAATGGTTTCACCTGATAAAACATCTGTTTGCAACTTCGCAAGCTTGTCTCTGGTTCATTCAGAGGTCATTTATATATTTGGCATTAAAGATGCCAGAAAGTGAAAAGTTTAAGTTTCATGTGGCCACTTCCCTCATTGGACAGACTATAGTTAAGAACAGAAATAAATAATTTGAAAGGTGATCTGTTAGAAGATGGATATCCCAACGATAATAGTGGTAATCAGAATTAAATTAGATTTTGTCTACTACAAATTAATGATGAGTAACCTTGGGATCTTTGATTACATCTGGCAAATCAATAATTTGTATGCATAGAACTATGATTAACTTGCTTGTGTATACAGAGGGATGGATCTTGGAAGTAGGTTCAATTTAACCTCTTCATGAATTCAAAAAATTGCAATCACAATTTTGTACCTACCATTATTTATAAATACAGTTACAGTCAGACCTATATCCATGCTTGTGATCTCTAATTAGATATTGAAATAACTGAAGATGCAGAATTACTATACGCCACCTATTTGAAGAGTCTTAGATTTTCCTGGTGGTAACATTCATTCCTATGATACTGGTAAAGGAGTTCATGTGTAAGATGACAGTACACAAAAGGTCTTGCTTACAGACTAGTTCTTCAGGGATTGTACCATCATGTTTAAATTATTACTCAGTAAAGTATCAGAGGAGATCTATTAAGTTACTAGGCAAATATCCCATTTCTAAGACACAAGCCAGCATAGAGGACCTGTCTGAACTGTTAATTCCCACACACTTGCTGTCCCATGGCTAAATGAAGGGCTTTGGAGTCTATAGATGTAAAAGAAATTGGCACCTTTTACATGCATGTGCACATGCACAAAGCAAAACTCACACGGAGCTGCAGCACATACCCAGAAAGTTACAAATTCTACCTCCCTGCATCACTCTGCTCACCTGAAACTCAGAGTGTTATCCTGTCCTTCCCTCTCTGTGTCTTCATGCAAAGAGAGGCCAAGCTTTTTGACCTTGTGACTTGAAACTAAAGAGATCTACCCAAACTGGGCTGCCTGCCTGTGAGAGCCAGAGAAACTGCTCTGTATCTTTGTACTAGATTCTAATCCCTAACATACCCTTGTAGGTCTGTATTCATATGATTCTTTTTAATAGTCTAATAAATACCTTCTACCCTTTTACATTTTCTTATACAGATATTAAAAGCATCTAAAATCAAACCACATGTCCAAATAATAAAGCACTTCTAATAGCTATTTCAGATTCAAATTATGCCCTTGCTTATCTATAGAAATTAGCCCAGCCTTTCTCAATGAAATGGAAATTGTCAACAGCATGTTCCTTACTTCCAAAACATAAGCTTTGTTCTTAATCCAAGAACACATTGTATTGCAAGCGTAGGTACTGACCTTTTGTTTTGGTGGTGGGCACCCTACCTACAGGGCTGTGTAGGGGCAAGACGCAGCAGGCTGTGCCTGGACATAAGCCCCACCCAAGCAGTCCTGATCTTATCCTATCTACCACTGGGACTGCAGGGGCAGGATGCACCCCTTTCTCCAGCCAGGACCCCAAACCACTACAGTCCTTCCCCAGCCCTAGCTTAGACTAATCATATCAGACTCCCTCCCACACTTACCTGCTGCTGCCTAGGATTAGAGGTTGCTGGACAAGGAACTGCAGCCATACACGTGCTGGCAGAGAGACACAAATTATGCAGGCAGGTGCAGGAGAGGCATTGCAGGCAGGATGACCCTAACTTCCACAGGTTAGTAGTACTGTGTGTACCCAGCACTGACCAGTTTAACTCTAACTCTATTTACACTGCCTTTTTTTGTTTGGTTTTGTTTTGGGGGGTATGAGTTGAGAGTTGGAGCAGAGCCCCAGCATCCTGGGGTCTGTCCTGTCCTGTCAGACCAAAGAGGTGTAGCCCACGCAATTCACAGATGATTGATTAAACCTGATTAAATCAAACAGTTAATCAGCAACCAGCCAGGCAGGTAAGGCAAGACAAATTGCAGCCAGTCCATGGGTGAAATAGCTGATTGGCAGACTCTGCCAACAGCTAATCACTCCAAGCATCCCTGCGGCACTGAGCACCCACATTTTTTTCTGAGGGTGCTGGGGCCCCTAGACACCCCCAAAGTTGTTCTGTGATTACAGTTTCTGATGGTTAACAATTTTTTTTTATTAAAAATTGCAGTTTATGGAATCAAATTCTGTTAGCAGGCTAGTCTATAAATCAGCAAGTCAGTTTTACCCTTGTAGGATGTCATATCCCCCCTACGCCAAGATACATGGAAACATTATTGTATAACAGACAAGTCATTTCTTTTTTTAAAAAAAGCAAAAACAATTAAGAGTCAAAAATAGACACATCAAATCACTAAATTTATCATTCCCCAGTTTGATTTCCATCCCTAAATTACTACCTCTTATCTCCTTTCACTCAAACTATTTTTAAATCATTTTGGGACTCAAGTAGATTAATAATGTGAGATTTACCCAGAAGAATAAGAAGAATATAATGATCAACCAGCACAAAAACAAGTCCATATGTACAAAACCTTTTCTGCTAGCACCTCTGTTCACTAAGAAATTTAGTGCAGTTGCTCATGGGAATAACTTATACACTATCTTTACATTTTTGTCAACAGGTATTCGATTAACAATATGTGTAATAAAGACTTTAAAGAGAATTTTAAGTGCTTAAAGAAAAAAGTTAAGAACTGGCAGCAGTGGAGACTGAAGTTCCCTACATAGCCACAGAACAGATAGCTCCAGGTTGTACCACCAATTTATTTCAGTCATACACCAGAAGCAGCACCTATAGTGAGTCATGGCTCATCCACTCCTTGGCCTTCCATTAAGACTGATAAAAAGGGTTCATGGGTTGGCTTTGAGTTTTTATAGCATCTTTCATATGGCTTTCCAAATGCTTTGCCAGCCTTAAGGAAGTCTCAGAACATGCCTGGGTGATGCCATAGTCCCAGGGCCAGCTCTAGTGATGAGCCAGTGTGGCACCAGCTCAAGACACCAAGGCATAGGAGAGCCAAGGGAGGGGCAGAGTGGGTTGGCCCAGAAGCCAGACCCCATGCTTCCACCCCTCCCCTAAGCCAGCACTCCACCCCTGGAGGCAGAGCAGGTCAGCCCACATGTTGGTCTCTGCTCTCTCACCCTGCCTCTGGGCTGACCCTCCCCACCATTAGGGAGGAACAGCTGGCCCAGGGGAGGGGAAGGAGAGCAGAGCCCAGCCTCTGGGCTGGCCCACTCCACCCCTGGGCCGGCTGTTCCCAATCCTGGGGGTGGGGAAAGCTGGCTCAGAGGGGGTTCCACCCCCCCCCCACACACACACACACTAGGTGCAAAGGCAAAAGCTAGCTTGGCATGCCACTACCTCTTGAGCCAGCCTTCCATAGTTCAGTGCTATTATACTCATTTTCAAGAGGGTAAACTGAAAGCGGTCAAGGGCAACAACTTTGGATCAGTTCAAGGAGGAAGATACTACTCAGCATTAAGGAGGGGTAATAGCATAAAACCCTACATGAGTTGCCCAGGACCATATAGTGTGATAGTGACAGAGACAGAAAAGAAACTGCAAAGTTTTGACTCATGTACACTGGCTTTACTCACTAGATGGCCCCTTCTGTTTTAGAGCTCAATCTAAGTGCCAGAGAACCCTGTAGGAGACTTTTCACTCTCCTTAATGAGAGTACTAATCCAGTCCTTACACAGGCTTTTGTGAGAAACAAGAAATAAAATTCCTTTCCTTGTTTTCAAGATCTGAAACATAAGACCAAACTTATGAAGTTCATGAGTGTTAGCTGCAAGTGGATTTGGATTTTTCTCCTTCACTAAATGGCATTTCAGGGACAGTAAGTGAAAAAAAGACAACACTGTGATATAGAAGTATGATGAAAAATGCCTGTTAAATTTAGAGGTCAAATTACACTTCTGACACCATGAAGCAAAACAGGCTATTTAGGAGAGAATAATATATGTTTTAAAAACTATTTTCAAGAGCAAAGGTACCCCAGTGACCCACAACCAAGGCTGTAAATTGGACTTAGAGGTATTATTTTGTTTTTTAAAGTTTCCAGTGTGATTTTTAAAATCTTACAGATTGTTTCCGATCATCAAGAGCTATAACCCTGATATGCTGGGTTTTCTGTTAATTTATCTACATAGATATAGATTCCAATAAGATAAAAAAAAGTCCCTTATGTCTCTTCAAGTCTCATCTATTACTGAGCTTTATAAGAAGCCATTAGTCTTGTATCAAGGTTGAAAGGTAGACATATATGACTGAACTGTGACTGAAAGCAAACTCTCCAGTGTAATATTAAATATGGCAAGTATGTTAACAGCCAATAAAAAAGGATCTTTTCACATTTCAGTTCTATAAAATGTTTATGATATAGTTATTGGCTTTGCTCTGCAACAGACAAAAACTGAGCTATTGTTATGCTCTTCCTTATAGCTAGTGACATTGAGCAATCCTTTGTGTCTGTGGTCTGACTATGCAGAAACAAGTAGGATAAGGAAAATACACATTCAGTTAAAACAAAACATTTGGGGGGGAAATGAAGTCAATGGGACTCAGATACACACAAAGTGAAACAAAAGTTTAAGTGCTTTGCTGAATAGGAACAGAGTATGTCCACACGAGTCTTTTATTTCGAAACATCACTGGTTGTTTCGAAATAAAAAACTGAATGTCCACACGACGTTTTCTTATTTTGAAATGACAGGCTCTGTCATTTTGAAACAGCTTAAACCTCATTCATTTCAAAATGGCTGTTATTTCAAAATGGTTATTTCAAAATAATGCCGTTTGGACATGTTGTTTTGAAACAACACCATTGTTTCAAAACAACTGTTTTGAAACAACATGTCCAAACGGCCATATTTCGAAATAACCATTTCGAAATAACAGCTGTTCCGAAAGCAGGCTTTTCCTTAATTCGAATTAACATTTTCTTAATTTGAATTAACTTATTTTGAAATAAGGACTTTATTTTGAAATAACTCATTTCGAAATAATGATGTATGTGTGGACATAGCCAGACATAATTAAGGTAAGCAACAGCTTAAACATTTTCTTCGATCAGGGCCCCAGTGAGGAAGGACTGCAGAATCAGCTTCCAGAACTCTGAAAAACACAAAATTATTAGATAAAGTCATGCAGTGGTCCTGTTGACTATTCTGCAGTGTGTCTTGGGGTGTTATTTAGTAAATTGTTGAATCTGTTTTAATACAATGTTACATAGATCTTATAGTATTTATAGATATGATAAATTGTTCTGTCAGCTACACTGGTGCAATTTCAGTGAAGCTGCACCAGTGCTGAGATCTGAAATTTGCCCTATGTATATATTATAATGGTGAGGCAGTGTCACTATAATTAAGGTTGCATCATGACCTCTGTTTAAACTTTTCTAACGCCTCTAAAATTGACATACTTTGTTCAAATCTGTTCAACTTTGGTGCATCTTAGGAAGGTGAAGTGTAAAATCAATCAGCCAAATGTGGGCTAATTTGTCCTAGGGGTTGGAGAAAATACTCCCTTGGTGAAAAAATAGCCAATGTTCAAGAAGTTTCTAGGTAGAGCTTTTTTCTCCTCAAGGTTAGAGATCAAACAACCGATGTGATTCAGGTTAGGATGAACTCCATTTCCCAAATTTTATCCAAAGTAAAGCAAAGCACTCAGTAAATCTTTGGGACCCCCAAACTGAGAATAGTGTTTAATTTAAGATAATATGCATTTTTAAAATGTGTATGTGCCAATAGAGAAAAACAACTAAAGAATTTCCATTCCTGCCATTTTTATATGCTTTAAAACCCAGCTATTTTAAGTGCTCTAAAACACAAACAGCTCCTTGGATCACTTTGCTGTGCCTCCAGGAGATACAGGATAGCATTAGTGATCCAAATTTGGGGACGTTTGACCAAAGGGTTCTGAAATTACAAGTCTCCCCAAAACTTTTCATCTCTGCCTTGTACTGTTAAATTGAGATACTAATGACTGGGTAAATCACAGAGATTTATCTATAATTTTTTCACTGAGACTGATGGCTTTGAACTGGAACTTTCAATTAATATAACTAGGGATAAATCAAGCCCCCACCTAAGCCAAAAGGAATTTTGCACTGGAGTTTGCTGCAATTTGTGAGTCATGGGTGGCAGTTTAATTTTGGAATGCATAGAATTGGAGTCTTTAGGGATGGGGAAGAGACATGTGAATGCCTCCTGGAAAATGATAGGGACTATGGAGCAACAGAGTGGGGTAACAGGAGAAGATACTTTTGGGGCTGTAGACTATTTAAGGCAGAAGCTCCAGAGTCATAACCACAGGGGGCGGGGGAGGAGTGCAGGAGTATCTTTTTTCTATATAAAGGTGGATTTGGGGTTGGTTGGTTGTTTTCACATGGGACTAGAGGTTAGACTATTTATTGCTATGATGTGGGTTTGAATAGTAATCTTTCTTTTTTTTTAACCTCAGGGCATACAGGGTACCTGCTAAGGCTTTGAGAGACCCAAACTGTGAACAGTATTTAAGAACATGCTCATTTCTTCACTTGCAATACAAACTGGAACTATTGTAATGTGTATACACCAATATATTTAAAAAAATGCATAAAAGGAGAAGGCACTCTATGCTTACTTGGGTAGTCTGAGGCAACACTGTTGCCTTTGGTGAATGTGCCAACACTGACATTTCTAGTCTGGCCCTTTGTACAACTGTACTATAAATATTAAATAACTCACATTACTTCTTACAAAATCTCTGTTATAATACAATGTCTTCTTATTTTATGGGGAGGTTTACCAGGGACAACAGAATAGTCAGCAGCTGCTATCAACAAAATTTTTATTATATCGCACAGACCAGAGCTAAAAAAGAAAAAGACTTTTTGTTTGAGAGAGGGAATGGGAAGACAAAAAAGGGAGAAGGTTAAGGAAAATGGGTTTCAAGACAGGCATTGGAGTGGTTATCGTACTACACTAGGGAGTGGGGGCAAGTGATCACTTCCTGATCTCAGAGCAGATGAATGTGGTATTTCCAAAGACACTCAGTGCAGAGGTTTTGACTTATTAACACAGAATGAGATTCCCAGTAATTTCTATTACTAGCAATAGTAATAATTGTGCTCTGAAGCAGTCAGTTTCATTTTATTTAGATTGGCTCACCTCTATAGAGCTTTTGGGTTAGGGTTTGAAGAGAAGCTTTTCATTATAAGCAAGGAACATCACTTGAAAGAGATCTTCCTACATAAGGGCTCCCCAAAACAAGCAAAGAGTCCTGTGGCACTTAAAGACTAACAAATTTATTTATCAAATTTAAGTCTTTAACTGTCACAGGACTCTTCCTTGTTTTGCTGAACTAGACTAACATGGCTACCCCTTTGGAAAAGGGCTCCACTGGTGACCATGACTGAGGAGGAATACTAGAAACAAGTATGAAAAACTGTTGAAAATCATTACTTGGATTTATACCCTGATGCCAAAAAGACAGAGGTAATTTATAGTATTTGGCTGTCCAAGATTTTTATTTGCAAACTTGAAATAATGGGAACTTCCTTTTTATCCACTTTACAATGTAACCCAAATAAGTTATTAACCTTACTCACACATAAACATAGATTTGAGAAGAACCAAGTGCAGAGACTTCTGGATCTGGTGTTTTGACTCAAGCCCACCTCTAGTCACATGCATTCTAAACTTCTAGCTGACGTCATGTATCTAACTGCTGATTTATAGGCTGTATATAATACCCAAACATATTTCTTTGTGTCCAGATGACCTAATTGAACTTTCTTTTCTCTCTAACTTATAGTTCCATGTTAAACAATTTGGAAGAAAAAAGAGAAATTTGAACATCTTACCTTATTTTTCCATAGATTATGAACAAATCAATAAAAAATGTAATTGCATATTTTAAAGACTGTTATAAATCTTTTTTTTCTAACTAGTTTTCAGGAAAATTATCTTTTTTCCCTCAGAATTTATGAGGCTGACACATTATTAACATCACACATCGAGTCCAGACACTACGGGAAATGACAGTGATAAAACAAAAATAGAAAGTGTCCAAAAATGAAAAAGTAAAACAAACTCAGACTTCCAAACATTCATCAAAGCACATTAGCAATAAATCCTAATCAACAGCATGTCACTTTCCATTGAGTGAAAATACAGTTGCTATATTATTTGCACTCCCTAAGATGACATAACCAGAGGAAGGAGAAAAATGTTTAGCATTGGACTTTCAGCTGTAATGGGCACAAAGAAAGTGAAAATAAGAAAAAGGGGAACATAAAAATAAAATATTTATGGCCAAGAAACAAATTATTCAAGTGGTGAAATTATAAAAGTATCTTCTGTGGAATACTTCCCTCATGAAGTCACTGGGAGTATTGAAATCAGCCTCAATGGGGCCAGTATTCCACCAATAATCTGCTTGGAATAGAATGATTTATAAAAAGATACAGAGCTTTATATACAGATAGCACATCAAACTGGCATATACCCTTGCTGCAAATACACACAGCAATTGTATGCTTCTGCAGGCAAATAGTCAGCACGCCTATGTAAATTTATTTACACATGAATTCTCAGTAACTGAAAACTAGACTGACTTCAGAGGAGCTGTGCCTACTTACAGCAGTTTAGAGTCTGTCCCTTTAAATTCTATTGTACTGTTACAGCAATATGGAGAAATTCTTTGAATAATATCTGAAGTGCCACTAATCATTTTCTTCCTTGACCTTGGGAAGAAAATTCCATTTGTGGATTATTAATCAAAAGTAAAATTTCTTAGCCACAACAGTAGATCCAGCCAAGTAGTCATATGTCTTAGAATTAATAATTGCAATATGAAGTAAATTACCAATGATATTATATTAACTCACTTGCAAGCCATCCACAAGGTTATAAAAATGGTCTTAAAATGAGATTCCAAAATAAATTCATCTGATTATCTGCACAATGCTGTTGGCACATTGTCTAAAACACGAATAACTCTTTTGAACAGTCAGGCACTGAATTTATATTATTAGCCTTATTCTTTCAGGGAGAGAGTTGCAAGCCCTGCTGTACCACTAAACTGGAGAACAAGGGTTCATAAGCAGCCCTATAAGAACTACCCACATAAATAGGGCCCATGTGAGGGCTGGGTGGTGAAATCATTCCCAGTGAGTTCAACTGGTGAAATGGTCTGAGGTAAACAGAACGAAATTCACTGAAGACAAGAGCAAAGTACTCCACTTCAGAATGAACAGTCCATTGCACACATACAAAATGGGCACTGACTGCCTAGGAAGGAGTACTGTAGAAAGGGATCTAGGTGTCATATGCTGTGTCTAAAAACTTTTTTTTTAGTTTGGACTTACTAGTCCAAACTAAAATACGTCTGAGGTTAGTCCTAACTAGCCTTGGGCTATTTCAGACTAACCATGGCTTTTTAGTTCAAACTAGCCCCGTGTCCTAGTTCTAACTAACTTTTTAGTTCAAACTAATAATTGTGGCTAGTTCGAACTAATGGCTTAGTTCAAACTCTTTTAGTTCCAACTAAGCTTCAATCTGTATCTACATCATGCCTATTTCGAACATAAAGTTCAAACTACGTACTTAGTCCGGACTAACCAGTCAAACTTATTAATTCAGACTAATCTTTGCTTAGATTGAACTAAGAAATTTCTGAGTTCAAATTAGGCAGATCCTAGTGTAGACATGGGCTAAATTAGTCTGGAGTAAACTTACTTATTGGCTAGTATAGATATAGTGGACCACAAGGTAAATAGGAGTCAACAGTGTAAAATCTGCAAGAAAAGCAAACACCATTCTGAGATGTATTAACAAGAGTATTGTCAGTAAGACACAAGAAGTAATTCTTCCATGCTGCTCCACACTGATGAGGCCTCAGCTGGAGTATTGTGTCCAATTCTGGGTGCCTCATTTCAGGAAAGATACAGAAAACTGGAGAAATCCAGAGAAGAGCAACAAGAGTGATTAAGGTCTGGAACAGTTAACTTATGAGGGAAGATTGACAGAGCTGGGTTTGTTTAGTCTGGAAAAGAGGAGACTGAGGAGGGACAGGCTAACAGTTTTCAAGTACCTAAAAGGTTGTCACAAGGAGGAGGGAGAAAAAAATGTTCTCCTTAACTGCTGATGATAGGACAAGCAGCAATTATAGAAAGGGAGATTTAGATTGGACATTAGGAAAAAATTCCTAACTGTCAGGGTGATTAATCGCTGGAATAAGTTGCCTAGGCAGGTTGTGGAATCTCCATCATTGGAAGTTTTTAAGAGCAGATTAGACAAACATCTGTCAGGGATGGTTTAAGAGGGTGCTTGATCCTGCCATGAGTACAAGGGACTTGACTTGATGACCTCTCATGGTCTATTCTAGTTTCTACGATTCTATGGAGCTAAGATTTCACTTCCAGTATATAGTACCCAACTAATGCATTAGGGGATGCATTCAGGGGGCCAGACTCCCAGGTGACATAAGTCAGCATTGGCACTTCACCAGTTTACTTCAGAAAATTGTACCATTCATTTTAATATTTACTCTACTTTTGTGACAACATCTGCAATGTTACTGTAGGTTCCTTGAGTCATTACAGGTAAGTCTGGATGTATTGGAGTTAGAACTTATAGAATTGATTATTGCTCTGTAAAATGCAATTTTTTAAGAATGTAAGCAAATCTCCAGTAACATCTGTTCTGCCTTTGTCTATCTCCGTGACCATTGATAGTTTTCTTAGGGACAGTAGTTTATGGATTATACCTACACAAGCAAGCCAAACATTATATTGTACCAAACCTTCCACAACTACAACTGTTTCCAGATAAACTCATTTGACATACAAAGAACAATAATCACCTTTGCTCTCTGTAAATTATCAAAACAAATGAGTATAAAATATACACATGTAGAAAACTGATAGTTTAATGCATTAGAATGGAATTGGATTAGTTTTATTTCGGTACTAGAACTTAAAAAGATCCATAGATTCCTGAGCCAGAAGGGATACCTGAGTTCATGGTTATACTAGAGTACATAGACCATAGAACTGCCCCAGATTAATTCCTGTTTCAATAGTATTTTGTTTGCTGAGCTCTTTTATACACTGTTCACATTTCTTCATCTATCTACTCTACAACACAACTACAATCTTGAAGACTGTGAAAAGGTTAAAAGAAAAGTTAATACTGTTTTCATACAATTAGTTAAAAATAAAAGTATTACTGATTGAATTGAATAGTTCACTATATTTATGCAAGGAAATAATGATTCTGAGATTTAAAGTATTCTGTCTTCAATTACCACAATTCCTTGTCTCCCTATTGTCTCTAGAGAGAACATAAATCCCGATTGCTTCTGTCCAGTTTAAAGCATGCAAATGTATACAGCAAAGTAATAAAAAACAATTGTCATACCAGTTATGGTGGGGGAAGAGACTGGACGCAATATCTGCTGCTTCTGCTGATGAATCTGTTTGTTTTTATAGTTTCTTTACCTCAAATCTTGTAACCATTAGAAAGAGCTAATTATCTAAATACGTGTAGAAATGGCACATGCAAGAAGCAGAAGTATCTTTGTCATCAGGACTAGACATGAAGCTGCCATCACTGCCTGCTTATCCCTGAAAAGCTTCACAAAACATCTTCTCCATCATTAGAATCCAGCAGGCTGTGGGCCTGATCCAAAAAATCCGTCAAAGTCAATGCAGAGACCCCAAAGGGCTTTGGCTTATAACTTCTGACCACACCCCCATTATAGATCTTCATCTTCTAAAACAACACTGCCACATTTGATTCACCAAAGAACAAAAAATACTGAAAACAAAACACATTCAGAGGATGATGAAACCAAAACTAAAGGGCAAGTGACAAAGAGAAGGATGTATAGAACAATGCAACCAGGCGTGGCCAAACTGCGGATCGCGAGCTGCATGTGGGTCTTGAAAAAGAATGTGCAGCTCGCAGAAGAGCACAGTGCAGAGAAGCAGCAGAAAGGTCAGGGATGGTGGGGAGAAGCAGTGGCATGGTCAGGGATGACGGGGAAGCAGTGGCATTTTTACTATAGGCTTAGTTTTCATAGTAATCTTAAGTAATTATTAGATTCTGACGATAGTAGGGTCAATATTTGCCCTCTTTTTACAACAAAATTAAAGTATGCAATGAATTTTAAACTTAGTAATTTTGGAGTAGGTAAAAGTATATGGCTATATGCCTCAGTGAGCTGAAGGTTTAATAATCAACTTGTGTGGCCCTTGAGTTCCATAAGTTTGGCCACCCCTGATATAAACAGTTGCCAAAACAGAAGCAGGAGAAAGAGTCTGTTATCTGAGTTGCCAAAAGGGTTCAGATGACATATTTTTTTTTGAACATTTTATTCCCAAATTACACTAAACCAACTCTAAAATGTCCTTTGTAGCAGAAACTTTCCTTTTCTACTGTACTGTGCTAAACTAAAGCTGTTTTGTTTTTTGGTTTTTTTTTTTTCTCTGTTTTGGTTTGGTTTGGTTTGGTTTTTAACATTTCCTGCTTTCCTTAGGTGACACAGATCCCTAGAAAGGTAATGGAGGGCAAATGGAAGACTTTGTGATGATATAACCATAGTGGGCAATGGAGATCCCCTCCCCTAATCACATTTCCACTCTGCCAGACTATGTAGTAAACAAGTAGTTATCTAGGTGCTAGCTTGTAGGATAAAGGTGGTGAGAATCAACACCCCAGCAGACATTCTATGTAACCAGGAGAGTGCTTGATCACCCCTCCCTGTAAGTAATGGGCTATAACAATAGCTTGTTTCCCTGACTTCACTGGACTTCGCCATAGGACCTTGAAGGGTACCTCGGAGGACATCACTCCCCTGCTGAAGCCCGGAGTCGAGAAGTGGGGTCCTTGACTTCTGTTTGGGTTGTAAGCCTATCTATATTACTTTGTGTTTAACTCTAGATATATCATTTTGTCTGGGTATTTAGTTAAGTAATCTGTTAATAAAACACTTTATTTCCTGCTATGTGCATCTCAGTGGTTGTTGCTACTGGAATCCCAAACCTGAAACCCACTTGGTAGTGGGGAACAGGTAATCTCAAAGTACAGCTCTACTAAAAGTTCAGGAATTTGGAGGTAACAAATTGTTTTTGTCAGATTATGCCAAAGGCACAGCACTCAAAAGAGAAAAAAAAAATCTGACTCTGTACCTGAAAAAACTTCATGTATTAGTCTGTGCAGATTTACTTTATAATGCATGGAAGATGCACCAGTTCAAACCCTGTGTTCAACCTGCAAGGAGAAAAGAGAGCTCATTACACAGCTCCAAAGTCACTACTTCAAAGCTTATTTTAGTACTTCCATATTCCCTTAAGGACCCCCCCCCCAGACGTCTTCTCTATAGCCATAGCACCAAGTTTCCCAACTTGAATATTTACAGTTGGATAGTTGGGCTCCTAAATCCAATTCAGAGACTAAAGTAAGAGTCACTGCAAAGTTGGACCTTCTGCAGCTCTCACTGATTTTCATGGAATCTGTGGATTCACAGAAACTTTGGAATAAAATCAGACCATTCTGATCTTAAACCAGAGATGGACTTCGCATTTAATGATTTACCCTGGGACTCCTGTGGGGTGTGAGCTCTGTGGAGCATCAGGACAGAAAAAGTGCTGTTGCCCTCAGTAGTTGTTTAGGAAATTGCATTTGGAGTTTTAGAAGCCTTAGAGTTTAGATGTCACTTCCTGTCTCCTAGAATTTGGATTTCAAAGCCCTTTTGAGTTGTGGCTGTTAACTCTGGTACCCTAACCAAATTGCATTCTGGGTAATTGTAGCCTGCCTCTCTCAGTTTAATTTGCAGTTTCCATCACTTTCAGTCATAAACTGTTGTGAATCATTGTGGAAAAGATGATAAATGAATGTCATCTTCCAATTCAGAGATGTTGCAATGCAGTTTTCAGTTAAAGTTGCTATAAAATTTAGAATTGTTATACAAATAAACAACATCTCTGAACAGGTAGAAGGAATGATAATAGTAAATATTTAGTTCCCTGAGTGAACAAACAGTGGGGAACAAGATCCTGTCATGGGAGGAAACATGAAGTGATTATATTTATTTTGATTTTCTAGTTGACTGGGTTCTCCAGCTACAATGTCTAAAGTCTAAACGGTAGCTCTTACACTCTCAGCTATCCCAGACATAACACCATCCTGGAGCATCTATTTCTGCATATCCTGAGAGATGGTCTCAGTGCTATGTCTACACCAGGCATGGCCAAACTGTGGCTCGGGAGCCACATGAGGCTTTTGAATGGAAAAAATCAATTTAGGAAAGCAGCCCCAGCCCAGGAGTTCAGGAGGAGTTTGGGACAGTGGGGAGAAGCAGTGGCATGGTCAGGGATGGTGGGGAGAAGGACGGCATGGTTGGGATTTTAAAAAACTCGCCACTAGCCTGCAGTCTTCTACATGCAGCAACAGCTAAGTTTTTACTGTATAGGTCTAATTTTCATGGTAACCTTATGTAATTATTAGAATCTGACATTAGTAGGATCAACATGTATCCTCTTTTTATGATAAAATTAAAGTGTGCAATGAATTTTAAACTTAGTAATTTTGGAATAGGTAAAAGTACATGGCTATATGCCTCAGTGCGGCTCTCGAAGGTTTAATAATCAACTCGTGTGGCTTTTGAGTTCCATAAATTTGGCCATCCCTGGTCTACACTATAAAAGCTAAGTCGACTTTATTAAGTCAACTTTAAATGGGTCCCCTGGCTTTAGTCAACTCTATGAATTCAACTTACATGGCCACACTGCACTAAGTCAACTTTATTAAGTCGACTTTAATGTCCACATTCTGTTAAGTCAACTTAATAACGTCAACTTAACCCCTAAAGTTGACTCTAAGTAAAGTTGACTTTAAGGGCAGGAGTTATTAAGTCAACTTAAGGAAGCCCTTAAGTCGACTTAATCAACTCAAAATGTGGACAGGGCTTTGCTTAAGTCAACTTAAGCCTCCTTAAGTCGACTTAAGCCTATATTGTAGACATAGACAACAGGATTAAGCATCACCTCCAATTAAAGTATTCCAGTGTAAAGCTTCCTACCATGCAAGGAAAAGAAAGGTCAGGAGCTCTGTGCTGCCTCCTCACAAGGGTCAGCTAGCACTGCCCTCTCCAACACTTCAAACCTCTTTACAAACTTCTGTTCCTCTTTTATCATTGCAAAGGGCTGCAGGACACACATCTTCAGGAGTTTGCTGTCTTTGTAAACTGGAGCCTAGCCATAGAGAGCTCTAGTAACGTCAAGCCATTTGCATCTAGCCGCAGTTTATTGGGCATTTAGTAAAGTTAGCCAATGGATAAATGAAGTTTCAACATTAAGTTACCTGTTCAATTTGCTAACGTATGGTGTGAAGAGTGGCAGCCGTTGAATGCACTTCTGTTAACTCAAAAATTAGGCCCCCAAAATCCTTAACAACCAAATTTAGGCAATAGCTATGCTTTCAAAGGAACCCCACTGTATTGAGAAGCCACTAGTGAGCCTCATCCTGGTCTCATTAACATCTACACAGTCCAAGAAGTGCATTGCCAATTCATAGCAGAATTTGGCCCCATTTAGAACCTGCTTCATTTCCCATTAAAGTAAATAGGTATCTGTCCATTGACTTCAATGGAATTGGATCAGGCCCAGATGGAAAACTGATCAAAGAAAATAAAAAGAAAATAAATTGATTGCATAGGTTAACTGAAAGACATTTAAAATACCAACATGTTCAGAGTTCCCACTCTCCCTTGCAAGAGATGTCACTATAAAATAGAGTTAAGTGCTAGTGAAATCAGACTGATAATTGGGAAGAAACAAAACCTGACAATAAATGTTGCATACCAGCAAAGGAGCAACTCTTTAACACATTAAAAAAAAAAAAGTTAATTTATTCTATTTGTTTTATTTAAAAAGACATCATCCTAGCACATATTTAAAGATAGTGACTCAAATCAATTTAAATCCCTAATAAACAAACACCAGTTAAATATCACACACAGACCCAGACAATATGCATAACGATGCACAACATATAAAAGAACATCAGCACTCTCATAGATAATGAAAAGAAGCCATAAGTCACGGAGACTACACTAGACATTAATCATAATAGGCTACATACATAGATTTTTTTTAGCTCGAAAGATAACTGATAGTAGGAGCAATAAACCCAAAACAGCATAGTAAATATTAGCTACTTAGGTCTAATCTATACTGCAGGTCTAAGTCAATGGAAGATATGCAATCTGCATGCTGCAGAATGCATATCTCCTATTGACTTACTCTTACCATGGTGTCTTCACTCAGCTGTGTCGACGTGAAGTGCTCTCCCTTCAGTGCAACAGTAGTCCATTTGAAGGAGTGGAGTTACTGAGTTGACGGTAGAGCATTTCTCTGATCAATTGAGTGGGTCTCCACTGGCAGCTCAATTGATCCAGCTGTGACGATCCGTAAGGCTTAATGTAGCATTATCAGTGTAGACAAGCCCTTAGTGACTCTATCTATGCAGTGCATGCTATTAAGAACCTGAATTGATTTATTTCAGGGAAACACAGGACCTCCCCCAGCATAAGACTTAACTTTTAGTCTCCAGCCTATTAGGAAAATTATCATAATATGCTTGCAAGATAAAATAAGACACACTCTATCACCAGCTCTGGTCAACAATTTCTGTCATCAAACATTGGTTACTAGAAAGCCTGCATTGCAGCCTTTATCACAGAACTGATGGGAGAATTTATTGTGAAAAGGACAATGGTCAAAGTTAACCTCAAATATGTTAAACAAGTCATCAGACAAGATCTAGTTTGGTTTAACTCAAATGTTAGATTTATAAGGGCGGGGGGATGACGGGAGATCATTTGAGTGCAATAAATAAAAAGATAGGGAGCTATCAGCTCATAAACTCTTGCTTTGCTGAGGATTCTTTTAAGACTTTCAGAACTCTGAAGTAACTACCTTTCTTTGTTTCAAATGTATTATTTAAAACAGGGGTTAAAGTAAGCTGGAATGCCCAGGAAGAGCACACAAATTTGAGGGGGCAGCATTCTGGGGTCCCATAAAATAGAAGAATTGGGAGGAACATATGTTATGACCTGCCCTGGCTGTTGTGCTGTTCTGTCGCACACCTGTGCAGGTATCTCGGATGCCTACACAGTGTGGCTCCTCCAGCCAGACTGGCAGTTTTCAGATCTCCTGCCCTGAGCATGCTCAGATGGATGCTCAGGGAGGTAGCAACCTGGTCAGGGAGCAACTCATTGGGATACCCCTGCAGCCCTGGAAAAGTAAGGGAGAAGGGGTGCTGGGGGGTGTCAGGGAGCCAGCAGATGGATGGGGAAGCAGTGGGGGGGGTGTTGAGGAGCTGGTGGGGGTCAGATCAGAGAGTCAGCAGGTGGGTCAGGGAAGGGGGTTGGGGGAGCCAGCGGCTGGGTGGGTCAAGGAAGGTTCAGGAGAGCTGGAGGGTGGGTTAGGGATGGGGGTTGGGGGAGCCGGCAGGCAGGTAAGGGAAGGGGTTTGGGGAAGCTGCTGGCTGGGCAGGTCAAGGAAGGGGTTGGGGGAGCTGGCAACTGAGATGGTCAAGGAAGGGGGTCTGGGAGCCAGCAGGCAGGTGGGGAAGGCATCCAGGGCTTGGTGACTCAGGGAGCTGGCAGGCAGTGGCAAAGGGTCTGGGGAGGGGTCAGGTAGCCAGCGGGCAGCGAGACAGGTTCCTGGGGAGCCAAGAAGCCAACGGGGAAGGCACGGGACATGGTGAGCTGTGGCAATCAAGGAAATTCATGTCTCATATGAAAGGATTATTAGGACATAGAAGTCCTCCTTGCTTAGAGCACAATATGGTTTCTGTTTGGTTTGTAAAACAGGATCATTCAAAGGGACTAATCTTATCTTTGCATATTCCCCACACATGCAGGTGTAAAGTCAAAATTTAATGTGCATACTGAGTTTTCGCTTCATGTATTTAAGGAATTGGGTTGTACCCACCAAAGCTCATGCCTTAATAAATGTGTTAGTCTTTATAAGTGCCACACAGGATTCCTTACATGCATTGCAAATACAGGGAGTGCCACATCTTCTACTCACTCACATACCTAGAGCTCTATGGGACCTGGAAAGTACCATGATGGCAGTGTGAGACATGTTGAGATTGAGGGTTCATTTTCATAGACTTTTGTCTCAGATGTGTGTTTATTTCAGTGCACAACCCATATACTCATGCTTTTCACTTCTTTCCTGGATCTGGCCCAGAGGTAAAGCTAGACCCAGGTCATTTCTAGTCAACCATCACAGAATTGTTATGCTTTTGGTTACACAGTATTCTTTCCTTGAGTGTCAGGATACACCATAGAGTTAGAATGGAGAATAGTAGCATAACTTGTATAACTTAACTTAACTGAATATATTCCTTTATTAAAGGACCCAACGTCTTTCTCCTGCTATCCTATTAACAGAGGCTGTGAAGAGTATTGCTGTTTTAAGTACTGATGTGCCTGATGTGACATGATTCTGCAAATTGTTCTAAACTTCTTACATGTGAGATTTATATCTGTCTTTAGCACCTTATACAAATGATGCAGGGCTGCCTCCTCCAGGAGTCAACTACTGTCATCAATCATAGAGTAGATAAAAATCTGAACTAAATGCTATGAAAGAGAAAAAGAGAGGACTATCAGCATCTGTAATGCTTCCAAATTACATCCACAACAATATGGTCAAATTGTGGAGTTTATTAATATTATTAATCTGAATACCGATTCTCTTATTGTGAGATCTAAGGGGGAAGACAGCCATCCACAGCTTCAAAATCATGCCCACAACATACAGGTATTTTGAAGTTTAAGGGTCCCATTCTCCATTATTTAAGTCAGTGTGAGTTTATCACTATGTGTATCTTTCTAATTTACATGGTTTACCACTGCAAATCATTCACAAGATTAGGCCTCATTCTGGCCTCACTTACACCATGTTACAATCCTGTTGTAAGGCAGGAATCATGCTGTTGTGGCTATAGCAATAGCCTGCAACTTAGATTCAACTGTTGGTTGCCAGGGAATCAGAGACTGCCAAATTTCTGTTTTAATTAATGAAAATATGAGTTTAAGTAAACTTTCTTGTCTTGTAATTTACTGGCACACAACTTTTGATGCAAACATTGGTCATGTTACATTTTTTATTGATCTGTTTAAACTAAACAGCAATGGTCGAGTACTAGCTTTGCTGTAGTGTTGGAAGGCACATGGGCTCACAGAGGAATTTCTCAAAGATAATTGGATTGGTTTAGTTGGAGAGGGAACCTCTGTTGTGTTAGGAAGAAAGGCTAGTGTTGCCACAAAATTAAGGACATGATTTCCACTTTTGATAAATTGGCATTGTTTTAATCACAGGTTGGAACTGGCCAGGGCTGATGCTATCAAATGCTGCAGTAAAGTTAATCACTTTAAAATCATTCATGGTATACACTGTACAGTCAGTTCTGAAGTGCTTGAGAGAGTTGGCTGAATGTGCAAGTGATCTGGAAGTCCAGCTTAATAGGATTGGATGCATACTTAAGGTACATTGCGTTACCACTAGCTGCTGTACTGTATGAGCTGTTTGGCAGCCTTATGCAGCCTACCATAGTCACTTCCTGAAAAAAAAAAAAAGCATCAACTAATTTCTCACAAGAAGGGAAAGATAAAGCAAAATTTGCTGGCATGGCAAACAAACTGGAGAATCCAGTTTTTGTTAAAAAAACTTTGGTTTATGCTTGATGCTCTGGATGAACTTGCACGTTCGTCCTTGGTGTTGCACAAATCTGATGTAACATTATCTATAGCAAATAGGTTGATAAGTCAACAAGTTCAGGTGTTTACAGTTCAGAGTTCTAACAAGAGGCTTGTGAAGCACTTGCTGCATGTTGCTTTAAAGGTGTATATGAAAACATGTCTGTGTATGCTGGCAAGCAAATTCAAATTTCTAAATGTCAGTTTTACCAGGTCTTAGCACACTGTATAAATGCTAGATGGCTGCCAGACTCCAAAAAACATCTAAGCAGTGCTGTTGAAGCACTTGACTCTCACATTTCACTACAGAGCTGTCACTCGAATTTGGTGAAAGTGACATAACATTTTTATGTTCCAAGTTTGGCATTGCATTTAATGAAGTAAAATTTGCATATCGGGAATATAAAGATTGACAGGGAGAAGTCATGAAACCTGTATTGCAGAACTTGTGAACTGTGTAAACACAGTACTTATCAGCAAAGCAGAATGTGAAAAAGGGACCAGTAAAACGAACATAATTTGTAACTGCTTACGGTCTAGGCTGACAGTTAAACACATGTCATCATTAATGTTTATTTCATTATGTGGACCTCCATTTGCATAGTGGGAACCTTTAAAGTATGTCAAATCATGGTTACTTTTAAATGGGAGACCAGCAACTAGCGCTCAAGGTCCCTCAAGAAATAGTGGCCTTCAGGATTAAGGTACAGCAATGAAATCAATGTGCCAGACAATGGAAAAATATCAATTTATTTTATAAACTGTATTGGTTAAAATTATATATGTTATTATGTATTGTGAGATATTAAGGGCAGCAGGCACTCCGAGCATCAGGGAAGGGAGGTATATAAGCTGCAGAATATTAAGAGCTTGTTTCCACAGCGACTAGCTATGGTTGCTGCAGGGCAATCAGAGACACCTCAGATCAATTAAGGCCTAGCCAGGTGCCTGATAAAAGCCTCCCTGCCTCAACCAGAAGTTGCACAAGCTGGAGAAGGAGCAGGAGCAGGAGGTCAGTGCTGTGCTGCAGAACTTCCAGAAGGCATTGGAGAAAAGACAGGAGATAGACAAACAGGTAAAGACATAGAGAGCTGGAGAAGAAACCCAGCAGAATGAGAGCTTGGGTCAAAAGCCTAAAAGGTGTAAAAAAGGGGGAAAAACAGCCCAGGGGAAAGGAGTGCAGGACTGGGACTTGGTCAGCAGTGCATAGGTGCATCTCTGAGGGCCCCTGGGCTGGGACCCAGAGGAGATGGTAGGCCTGGGTCCCAAACCCCCCTCCTCATACCAGGAGTGACACCAGTGACCTACAGGCAGAAACAAAGAGGGAGGGGACCCCTGTGACCCACTAGCCTTCCAGAGCGTGAGACCCACCACCACCAAGGTACTGTTGTTTGTCAAAATTGGTGTCAGGTAAGGGTTCTTCATGTAGTGGGTAAGGTGGGGCCCTAACCCCACCCAAGCTTCAAGATGGACAACGTGGTTAAGGCCCTGGTACAAGCCACCATGGCCCAACAGGAGGTTATGGGGATACAACAAAAAGCGAATAACTTATTGATGAACCAGGCGGCCTAGGACCGAGCGGTGCTATGGGAGGTGGTAGGCTAGTTAAAGGTCCTGGTAGAGAGAGGCCATGCTCAGGACAGGGACCAAGGCCACACCCCAGATATAGAGCAGACCACCCAAATGAGTCAATTTCTTCAGAAGCTGACCAGGGAGGATACCTCCTGCCTTTCGAGAGGATAGCTAGAGCATTGCAAATATGCAGATATCCATGGATATCTGCATTATATCCACATCCACAAATACAACACAGATATCCACAGACCATTTCTTGTGGATACAGATCAGATATGGCTCCACATACACGTATCCATGCAGGGCTCTAAGGACAGCCCTGTGAGAGGACTGGTCCCGCAACTAGTGGGCCAGTATACTTGCCCCCTTTTTAAGCACGGAGGCCCAGAAGGCACCAGCTACCTTCAGTTGAAGGCTGCAATTCTCTCCAGGGCAGGAATGACAATGGCAGTGAGGGCCCAGAGGTTTCACAAGTGGCATTAGCAGGAGGACCAGGCACCAAGATCCCAACCATTTGATCTGATCCATCTGGAATGAAAGTGGTTACATCCCAAGGCCCTCAGCATGCAGCAAATGCTGGAGCTTTTGGTGATAGATTGGTTTACAAGGGGGTTACCTCCAGATCTCCGGGTCTGGGTAGGCTGCAATGACCCCTCATCTTATGATGAGCTGGTCACCCTGGTAGAAAGGCAGCTGATGACCCAAGAACTATTCCAACAGTCCTGGGGAAAGAACCAACCAGACCAGAAACCAGGCTCCACCCCAAGGTCCTGGCCGGCAGGAGAGCTGAAGAAATTGGGAGCTGGGAGCAAGAATACAGATGAAGCACCAGAAACCACAAAGAGACTGGGAGCCACTGGGGGCAAAGCTCAGGGGGGCTGGCAGGGTAGCCCAAGGCAGCAGACCTTGACTGGCCTAAGGGTACAGTGTTATGAAAGCAGGGAATTGGGTCACATAGCGGCTCACTGTCCAAATCAAGAGGAGCCCATGCAGTGTAGCTGGAGCAATTTCTGTGGGTTTGTCAAACTGGTGGGGGTGGTAGAAACTCCTCATAGGTACATGAGACTTTTAAAAGTAAATGGGATTGAGACCCTCTGAGGCACTAGTGGACTCAGGGAATGCAGTCACCCTGGTCTCTATGAAATTGGGGTTAGACCAGTTATTACTGGCCAAGCATACTAGGGTGACCTGTGTGCATGGCACTGTAAAATTCTACCCTTCAATCCCAGGACAAGTAGAACTTCAGGGGAAGATCACCTGTATCAAAGCAGGGGTGGTTCCTGGCCTCCCTTGCCCAGTCTTAGTGGGATGGGATTTTCCAGGTTTTGAGAATTTACTGCCACCAATACAGCCAGAGGGGGGCAACCAACCCTCTGCCAAAGAGGCAGCCCAGAACACCAGTGCCCTGCTGATTTTTCCTTAATTTGATCAGGAGTTACATTCACCCCCCTGCAAACTCTCTAAGTCTAAGCGGGAACGGAGGGCTGCTAAAAAACTCAGGAGATGTATTCTGGCAAGGAAACAGAAAGTTGCCTAGTTTGTAGGTGAGCTCCGTTGGGAAGCCAGGGAGCTGCTCAGACAGATGAAGAACCCAGAGCTATCCCCAACACTGGGGGGGGGGGAAGGGACCCAAAGAGGGGGATGAGGGAGGGCCTCTTGAAGGGATGCATTTTTGCCCACATCCCCGGAGAAATTTTGCACAGGACCAAACCAGCAACCCCTTATATACAAACGTAAAGGGGGAGGTACTAGAGATAAATGGGATACCCATGGAAGTGAGGACCAAGGGCCTGGGACCTTATTATATACTAAAAGATGACCTGTTATATCGGGTAGCACAATTACAAGGGGAGGAAATAGAACAACTCTTGGTACCCAGGAGACACATAAGGACAATATTGGATTTAGCCCACAGTCATTTGTTTGGAGGACATCTTGGGGCTGAGAAAACTCTGAACGGGACCCTTTGGAAGTTCTACTGGCCAGGGATATGCACAGAAGTTCAACAATACTGTGGTTCTTGTCCAGAGTGCCAACTACATGGCCACTGGACTCAACTACAGGCTCTCCTGATACCCCTTCCTATGACTGAAGTACTATTTGAGAGAATAGCGATGGACCTAGTGGGACACCTGGAGTGATCAACTCATGACCATCAGAATGTACTGGTTACTGTGAACTATGCCACCCAGTACGCTGAAACCATTCCCCTATGTAGCCCCACCTCCAAAGCCACTGCAAGGGAACTGCTTCAGGTTTTTTCATGGGTGGGCATACCGAAGGAGATCCTGACTGATCAAAGTATTCCATTTATGTCAGGATTAATGATCTGTGCACTTTACTTCACATCTAAGCCCTCTGTACCTCAGTTTACCACCCGCAGACAGATGGTCTGGTCAAACATTTTAATTGCACCCTGAAGGCCATGATCCAAAAGGTTGTGGCCCAGGATGGGAAGGACTGGGACACCTTCTTACCCTATTTAATGTTTGCAGTACGGGAGGTTCCTCAAGCATCCACCAGATTCTCACCTTTTGAGTTGTTATATGCAGATATCCTAAGGAAATATTGGATATTTTGAAAGAAGAATGGGAGGAGCAGCCTACCCCTGGAAAGAACATAACTGAGTATGTAGCCCAGATGCAGGATCGAATAGCCCAGTCAATGCCTATAGTATGGGAACACCTAGGAAAAGCCCAGGCGACCCAATGAACATATCACAATCGACAGGCGAAAATGCAGAAATTTCAGCCTGGAGATCCAGTAATGGTACTGGTGCCAACTGCTGAAAGTAAGCTCCTAACCAAATAGCAGGGCCCCTACAAGATAGTGGAAGCTGTTGAGGATGTAAATTACAAAGTAAAGCAGTCACACCACAGAAAACCTGAGCAAATTTACCATGTGAACCTACTGAAACCCTGGAGAGACTGGGACGCATGCCTAGTGGTTTGAGACCCGAGCACAGTACTAGCAGCCCCAGAGGGAAAGGTGTATCCCTGGAACTGACCCCAGAACAGTGATCAGAAGTCATTGCCATGATTCAAAGAAATGAAGCCGTGATCTCCAAACATCCTGGCTGCACATCAGTGGTCCAACACCACATCATTACCACCCCTGGGGTCTACGTAAAGGTTAAGCCGTACTGGATTCCTGAGGCAAAAAGAGAAGAAATTAGGGCTGAAGTAAAGAAGATGCTGGAACTTGGGGTAATTGAGGAATCCCATAGCCAGTGGTCCAGCCCCATTGTCTTGGTCTCCAAAGCTGGTGGCATTTGGAGGTTCTGTAATGACTTCAGGAAGCTAAATGAAATATCTAAGTTTGATGCCTATCCTATTCCACACATCGACAAATTGGTGGATCACTTAGGCAAAGCCTGATACCTGACCACTCTGGACTTAACCAAGGCCTACTGGCAAATTCCTTTAACCAAAGATGCCAAAGAAAAGACTATTTTCCACACTGGATGGTCTTTTCCAATACACAGTTTTGCCTTTCAGACTCCATGGAGCCCCAGTGACATTTCAATGACTAATGAACGAATTACTGAGACCTCACACTAAGTATGCCGCTGCTTATTTAGATGACGTAGTCATCCATAGCTCCAAGTGGGGTACTCACCTAGAAAAAGTAGAAGCGGTACTAGATACCTTCCAAAGAGCTGGCCTCACCGCGAATCCCACTAAATGTAATATAGGATTAGCCAAAGCCAAATATTTGGGGTACATAGTTGGCCGAGGGTTAGTGAAACCCCAGTGGGACAAAGTTAAAGCCATCCAAACCTGGCTCCAACCCATCTTTAAGAAGCAGGTCAGGACATTCCTAGGCATGGTGGAGTATTATAAGCTGTTTATTCCCCATTTCACCAGTAGAGCAGAGTCATTAACTGACCTAATAAGAGCTCGAGCTCCAGACGTGGTAAAATGGTCTGATAAGGCAGAGCAAGCATTTATAGATCTCAGGACAGCCCTCTGTAGTTATCCCATGCTCATAGCTCCAGATTTTTATAAAGAGTTCATTTTCCATACAGACGCCTCAGAAGTGGGACTAGAGGGTCTCTTATCACAGATGGTGGGTGAGAAAGAACACCCAGTCCTTTTCCTTAATAGAAAACTCCTTCCCAGGGAACAAAAATATGCAGTAGTAGAAAAAGAGTGCCTAGCTATTACATGGGCCATAGAAACCCTATGCTATTACCTCCTACGGAGAAGGTTCACACTAGTGATGGATCATGCCCCACTCCAATGGATGCACACAAACAAGAAAAAAATGCAAGAGTTACCAGGTAGTTCCTCTCCCTAAAACCCTTCCACTTCCAGGTACAACATAGGGCTGGAAACAAACACAGCAACACAGATGCATTATCGCGCCAACGCTGCCTAATGACCCAAGTAGCCCAACACAGTAGGGTTGAGCAAGGGGGGTGATGTGTGAGATATTAAGGGCAGCACCGTGCAATGTTCCCTCTAATTACTCGTAGACTGTGTGCACAAACAATTTTTGTGTGTGCAAAAACATTTCTTTGTGAGCATCAATATTAGCACTATTGAATTTTCTTGTGCACACTTCATTTTTTTGTGTGCGCAGGTTTCATGACCTGTGTGCGCGTGCACACGCGCACAGCTTAGAGGGAACAGTGGCAGCAGGCACTCTGAAAGTGAGGGCAAGGAGGTATATAAGCTGCAGTATGTTAAGAGCTTGTTTCCATAGTGGCTACCCGTGGTTACTGCCGGGCAATCAGAGGCACCTGAGATCGACTGAGGCATAGCCAGGTGCCTGATAAAAGCCCCCCCTCCCCCTGAAACAGAAGTTGCACAACCTGCAGAAGGAGCAGGAGGTCAGTGCTGTGCTGCAGAACTTCCAGAAGGCATTGGAGAAAAGACAGGAGATAGACAGAGAGAGCCAGAGAAGAAGCCCAGCAGAAGGGGAGGCTGGGTAAGAAACCTGAAAGGTGTAAAAGAGGGGGAAAACAGCCCTGGGGAAAGGAGAGCAGGACTGGGACTTGGTCAGCAGTGCACAGCTGCATCTCTGAGGGCCCCTGGGCTGGGACCCAGAGGAGAGGGTGGGCCAGGGTCTCAAATCCCCCTCCTCATGCCAGGAGTGACACCAGTGGCAGCCCCTATAGGCAGAAACAAGGAGGGAAAGGACCCATGTGACCCACTAGCCTTCCACAGTGTGAGACCCACCACCATGAAGGTACTGTTGTTTGTCACACTATGTTGATATTAATGAGACTTTGCATATCTGTGTTTTACTGCAAGTAATAGTGTTGTGTTTTTGTTTTTCTTGACTGTTTCTGATTATGCCTTGCATTGTGTTCAATCAATCATATCACATTTTATTTAATTATCACATTGTTAATCACAGTACTTATTTTGTTACACAGTTTCCTAGTTTGTGACAACAATTGCTATCAACATAAATGCCATATAAAATCATAAATATTTTTATGGAGCAATAACCAATATATATGGTACTGAGAAGTTGTTGCAAATGCCTATCTGGGCTGGGGCCCCCATATGTATGAAGGGGGTCTGGACAATATGGAAAGGGGACCAGAGATTAGGAGGGTTCTGGGGCCCAGCAAATTATACTTTAACCACTGATTTAAGGGTATGCAGGAACTGTTAAATACTTTCTAGTTTAAGCAAATATTTCAAATTTTCCTTTAATACAGCAAGAAAAGACAAAAACAAACAAAGCTAGTCAAACGTCTGAACAGCTTTAAGAATATTAAACATAAGTGTGCTGCTCTGAGATATATGACTATGTATGTGGGGTCTGAGGGACCACATACAAGGTTCTCAGTTAGTTTTAATGCTTATCTAGATGGTGCATTATTCCTCACTAGAGTGGGCTAAAGTCTAGTACTTGTTAGCATGTTGTGTATTAACTGGCCCATTTGTATTATTTTAATGCATATCAGCAGTTCCCTAAAGTGCATTAGTTTAGTCCCATTTCAAACAGTAGGGCTTTGCTCTGCACCATGCAGGGTAGGGCTACACCCAGGAGACAGAGAATGCATCTTTTCACACTTAGTTGTTACTATGTCAAAAATAAAAGGATGATGATCTATTGGATTATGTGAATTACTCAGTCTCTTCTCTACTTCACATGCAGAAGGTAGCATACATTAATCAGCATTTATAAGTCATTTATGAACTACTTAATCTGACAGCAAGGTATGTAGCCAAGTTCCAAAGGGCCAGTCATGCTAGTCTAGTTCAGGCATGGCCAAACTGCAGCTCGGCAGCCACATGCCGCTCTTGAATGAAAAGTGCGGCTCACGGAAGAAAGCCAGAGGAAAGCAGGCGCAGCCAAGGGGTTTTCAATCTCCTGCCCTGAGCATGCTCGTGAGGAGCCCCAGCCTGTGCCTAGCTACCAGAGTGCCCATATTGGATGCTCAGCCTGGGCAGGGCTTAAAGCAAGGGGCATGAGCCCCAGCCTGTCCCTAGCCACAGAGCAGCTAGTTTAGGGGTCCTGGCGGGGGGGGTGGCTTGGTGGATCCAGCATCAGGGCCTGGGGGTTAGAAAGTAGGACAGGACAGCAGAGAGAAGCAGTGGCATGATGGGGATGTCAGGGAGAAGTGGTGGCATGGTCGGAGAGGGCGGGCAGAAGCTAAGTTTTTACTGAATAGGTAGGCCTAGTTTTCATGGTAACCTGAAGTAATTATTAAAGTCTGACACTAGTAGGATCAATATTTGACCTCTTTTTACAATAAAATTAAAACATGCAATGAATTTTAAACTTAGTGATTTTGGAGTAGGTAAAAATGGCTATATGCCTCAGTGCGAATCTCGAAGGTTTAATAATAAATTTATGTGGCTCTTGAGTTCCATAAGTGTGGCCACCCTGCTCTAGTTCAGCAAAACAAACAAGCATTCCTGTGGCACATAAAGACTAACAAATTGATTTGTTGCATGAGCTTTCATGGGAGAAAATCCCACTTCATCAGATGCTTTGAAGATGGGGGAACTTACAGAATGGGAGGGATAAATGCAGAGAATCGTAAGTCATAGGAATAGGTCACACTGTAACAGCAAATCAAAGTCATTGTAAAGATTCAAACACTGGGGAACAGAATATAGTGGAAAATGAGGTCAAATAACTTGTTGTAAAGAGAGGGGAAAAAAAAACAAAGTCCCTCTTAAGCCCTGAAGCAATACAGTCAAATTTGTAAATAAATTGAAGCTCTGCAGCTTCTCTTTGAAGCCTTGATCTGGTATTCATCTGTCTGAGCACAGCAATTAGGAAGTTGTCAATGGTTTTAAAATGTGATTTCCAGTGTCAGATTTGTGCCAATTTATTCTTTTGTGCAAAGACTGTCCTATTTGTCCAATATATAAGGCAGAGAGGTATTTCTGGGACATGATGGCATAAATCACATTGGTGGATGGGCAGGTGAATGAGCCTTTGATGGAGCAGCTGGTTTTATTAGGTCTTGTAATACTGTCTTTTGTGCAGATATCTGGGCAAAGTTGGCAGCATGGTTTGTTGCAGGGATATGTGCCTTCTTCAATGGTTCTGTTGTTAGGTCTTCAGTTGCTAGTAAGTATCTACTTAAGCTTGGGGGTGGGGGCTGTCTGAAAGCAAGGAGAGGTCTGTTTCCCAAGGCTTCAGAGAGTGAGAGATCATCTGGTAGAATAGGCTGTAAATCCTTGATGTGCTGTAGAGGTCTGACTTGTGAGTTATAGGTGATAATTAGTGGTGGTCTGTTTTCTTTCTAGGACTTCTCCTGTAGCAGTTGACTTCAGGGTACATGCCTGGCTCTGTCAATAGGGATGGACACATAAGCACCACCCTATACCAAAAAGCTACTGATTGATATAATTACTTACATCCCTCAAGCTTTCACCCAAAACTCACCACTCAATCCATTGTCTACAGCCAAGCCCTAAGATATAACCACATTTACTCCTATCCCTCAGATGCCTTCAGGAACTCTATCAAGCATTCTTAAAACTATATTACCCATCTGCAGAAGTGAAGAAACAGACTGATAGAGCCAGGCAGGTACCCTGAAGTCAATTACTACAGAAGAAGCCCAAAAAAGAAAACAGAGTGCCACTAGTTATCACCTACAACCTGTGCTTCTTATGTTGGTTTCCACACAAACATATTAGCAACTGCTCCTTCTTGGTATGTTAATCTTTGTATAAAAGATAGATTAGTCAGCAGCCATTTATTTCCCTTAATACTGGATTTCTGATTCCAAACCAAATGATACCTAAGGGCTTCTTGTTAGATCTTGTTAAGTTACCAGCATGGCAGACTGTGGATGCCAGCAATGAAATGAGATGTGATTTGTCTCTTAGCTTCAAAGTATGCTTGTTGTGCAAATCTCTTCAATCAAGGTCTCAGTTCACATCACCTGGTTCTGATGAGCTGACTTATCTATTGTTTTCTCAAATGGGCAACTAAATGTCCCCTGGAAATGATTAAAAAAGGTGACAGTCCTACCTTTCTATGATAGGGTAATTGTAGCCTCCTTTGCATTTGACACCTTGAGCTGCTGGAAGATCTCTCTCTCCGGTTTCTGCTAACTGAAGACAATTTCTTATCTCTTTCTCCATTCTCTGCAGATGACTTGGCAGCCAATGCCATTGACTACAGGAGAGTGGATTATCTTTGGCAAGCCAGCTGCTGAACTTCAGAGAGCAGAAAGCCATTCCAATTATATTCTGTTTGCCAACCAACCCCACAGAGTTATAAGAAAAAAGGTGGTTCACTTCACAGGGGTTTATGCAAACTTTTTCTTCAATTCTGATTTGTATGGGCACATACCCCTCTTCAGTTTTTCTTTGAGTTTCTCTTTCAATCTATATGCAAATCTGAAAACAAAATTTAGCCATAATCACCAAATCAAAACTAGAAGATATTGAAAACTGCTAACTTCATAGCCAGAAATCCCTGAAGTATGGAAATGCTCAGATCTATATTGTAGCCCATAACCTAACCTATGCCTGTATGCAGAGGCTAAAGTATAATTTGGTGGGCCCCAGAACTCTCCTAAATTCCCAGGCTCCCTTCACACATGTCCAGGCCTCCTTCATGCATGCCTGGACCCCCGTCCCCCACCCCAGCTACTGCCCCCCACCCCAGCTGCTGCCCCACAAATGCCTGCCCCCACCTCAGATACTGCCCCCGAAACACCTGCCCCCATCAAACCACTTGTTCCCCATGTCTTACTCAGCCCCAATCCCCATTCCTAAGCTCCCTGCCTCCATGTCCCCCTCCAGCTCTTTTAACCCCCCATCCTCAGCTCCCCTGTCTTTACTCTACCCCCTTCAGCACCCCAACCCTCTCCATACCTCCCCAGCCCACCATCCTGGCCCCTTATTCCCACACCTCCCATGCTGAGCCCCCTTACCTGTGCTGCTGGGGTGGCCAAGGAGCCGGGCTGGGCCAAGCCAGCGGGAGGGATGCTGCAGTGCCGGCCGAGAGGGGACACGGGCCCAAGACTGGGTCTGGGCTGTATGTGCCACCTGGACTCAGCAGGAAAGGGAGGGGCCACTGCATGCTCTGGGGAAAAAAGGGAAGGGGTGGCTGGGCTCACTCCAGCCCACCGCCCCTTGAGCCGGCCCTAGGGCAACTCACTGGAAGGCTGTTTTCCAGTGCGTTCTTCTATTTTTAGGGGGCCTCAGCATATTGCCTCTCTAAAAACAGGGGGGCCCAGAACACTGTTCTGGGGCATTCCAGCTTACTTTAACCCCTGCCTGCATCTCTCTCTCTCTCTCTCTCTCTCTCACACACACACACACACACACACACACCCCTCTTTTTTTATAGGTTTAAGAGATCATATTATTTTAGATTTGTAAGATAGTATATACATTTTATATTAAAAGCTGTAACAAAAAGTATCTTGCAGGCTTGTGCAGAGGTCATAATGGGTCTGTACGAATCAGCTAACAGCATAGAAGTTAGCAGAAGATGGCAGAAGACAGACTTGTTTGTACATTAGACAGTGATGTGAAAATCTGTCTGAGGTAGGTCAGGAGACAGCAGAACAAGAAGGGACTTACCTTGTAAGGACCCTAAATATCTAAAAGTACACAACAAAGGCAACAAATATTTAGAAATGATGATAAAGGGGAAAATAGAAGAATATTCTGGAGAGATGGCATGCAATCAATCATACGCACAAACCTGTCGACCTAAATGTACCCCTACCCTTTTGGGGATGAAGAACCCATATCTGGGTATAAGAGGAACCAAACTGACCCATGCTATTCAGGGTATAAAGTTACACTGTCCCTTTTGCTGAAGGTAGCTTCTTAGATTTTTGGAGCTTTTAGCTCAAGCATCAGCTTCTCAGCTCAGCAGCTGTGCCACCCTCTCTCTTCCTACTAGCTACTGAGTTATTTTAACTGTTTAAGTATACCCTAGCTCAGGGGTACTCAAACTTTTTGCAAGCTGGTCCACATTCAGCCTTCCACCATTCATCGGGGTCCACAGGCAACTAGGGTAGGCCTACTGCTGGGAGTGGGGGGGGGGTGATGCCATGAGCAGGGGGTGTGTGGTCC